>QFET01005434.1:0-11710 GCA_003316355.1 Tuber calosporum | reverse complement strand
TAATAATAACCTCATGACTCACAAGTGTGCGTCATGCGCGAAACCCACATGACTCTAAGGTGGTCATATGTGCGAAATCAACTCATAATAACCTCATGACTCACAAGTGTGCGTCGTGCGCAAAACCCACATGACTCTAAAGTAGTCATGTGTGCAAAATCCTCGTAAGCCTCGCAAGGCTTACTCTGCTTTTCTGTCCTTCCTGTCTAGCGCTCTTCTAGGCAATCGTGACAGATAGGGAGAGAAGCGTCGATGGATAGGTCTTCAATAGATGAGGTAAAAGGTATGGAACTAATAGAGTGACCGTTCAACTTGTAGTATTAAAGATGATAGTCCTGTGAGGCTTGAGAGTCCGAATCCTTAAGGGATTGCATGCTCCTTAAATACAAAAGATTGTAGCTATAAAAAC
This sequence comes from Tuber calosporum, assembly GCA_003316355.1. NCBI lineage: Eukaryota > Fungi > Ascomycota > Pezizomycetes > Pezizales > Tuberaceae > Tuber > Tuber calosporum. The sequence continues at coordinate 11,301 of QFET01005434.1, read as the reverse complement.
TACACAAAAGCGCAAACATCCTGTCCAATAAACATGCTAACAGAGGTAGCATACCAAGGTAACTATATTCCGAAAACAGAGGGTTAAAAGCGACAGGATGGAGCTAACAAAACTAGTAATGGAATCCAAACAGGAAGGAACAAGAGATCGCTACTACTATACAAATCCAGTAGGTATAGCAGGAGGATAGCGATACCCATCTGGGTAGAAGCAAGGAGGGGTAGTGATAAGCGAAACAAGGAAAGAATAACCAGTTAGGAAGTCATAACCAAGTAGGAAGGGACAACCAAATAGTAGCGCTTATCAGGTATAAACCCAAATAAGTAATAACCAACATCAAGTCAGTAGTAATAGTAGAAAGATAATAGGATTCCGTTACAGTCAGGGTGCTTGATAGCTTTGGTAACTACCTAAAGGAGAGAGTTATTCTGTGTAGCATTACGAATGCTGTAGTACTACTTTTCTTTCATGTAGTTGGTAAGCTGAAAAGTGCAAAGCTTAAGCTGTGAAGAGGGCTAATCAAAGAAGCAAACTTCATAATCGACAAGTGCCTCTGGGATAGGTAGATCTGATCCTTGGTCGATATCCGGTATTTCTCTCTCTTTTCCCTTATCAATAACTGTATGAAAGACTAGGTAGCTATCATCATAGTGGAGGGAAAGAAGAACAGCCCATCTGTGCTCTGGTCTGCACTTAGGATGATGAGGGAAGAGAAAGTTGGAGCAAGACTAACGAGGCAAGGGTCCTGGAATATCACGAGATCCTTGGGGAAACTATCCTGTTTTCTTTGTATTTATGTGGGTTTGGCATTCATCCCAGACAAAGGCAATGCAGCTCCTGGCTCTGTGTCTATTAGATTCAAGAAATTGGTACAAATCATTCACTGCTGGTCAATAATGGACAGGTGTGGGCTAAGGGTCAGGTTTAGTAGGTATGATGCTGTGGGTGATATATTCGGAGATTGTAACTGCAAGGGATTACAGTTGAGTGATAGAATCTTTGATTTATTTAAAGTAGTTGTTGATAGCATCTGGATGCAGTGGTTGGTCGATATCTCCTGAAGCATTATTAATTCTCATAGCAACGCCAGCAAGTTTAACTTCACCTCGCTCAAGAAGTACTGTTGGTTGGGATAGCTCTTGAGGGTTGTGGAGCTAGGAGTAGGTCTTGACTATTTCACAACCTTGAATGTCAATGGTTGCAAGCTCGAGTGTAGATGCTACTATGTCCATAGCTTGTTTATAAGAATCTAAGTAGTGACTCGCCTCTTGGGAGCTAGAGGGGCTTGAGCTAGTGCCATGATGTGCATTCCACATAGAGTGGTGTTGAGATGTAAGAATGAAAGAAGATACTTGAATATTGAGTTCAGAAGAAGGGTCTCAAGCTTGGGCGATATTGAGGTAGTATCTTGATATACTGTTCATGGCAGAGTAAGGGGTCTTTATAGGCTTCTTCTCTGTAAGGTCTTCGCGTATTTAGTCTTCTTCAGCTGGTGTGTCTTCATAGATGCTTGATAGTCCATCTGCAAGTACATTGTCTTTGCATAGTCTGTGTATGATATCGAAATCATAGGATGGCAGGAACATGCGCCATCTAGGTTGGAGGTAAGGGAGGTTAGTCTATTTCTGGAACAAGGATAGTGCTTTGTTGTCAGATACCAGAGTGAACTTGGTACTATATAGAATCAGATGGAATGCCTTAATGGCATCAACATTCGCCAAAAGTTCCAATTCATAGACTGAGTAGTTCAGCTGACTTGTTGCAAACTTTCTGCTTTGGAATGTAGCAGGGTATGCTTTCCCAAATCAGGGTCCTTGGCCAACTCATGCTCCTGATCCAAGTTTAGAAGCATCAGTAATACAATAAGTTGGATCAACTAATGTCTCATATAAGATAGAGGGGAGCGGAATTGTCTCCTTAGTCAGGCGTTTAACCTGATTGAGTCCTCCCTCATGCATGAGTGGCTATTCCAACAATTTTATGGGAAATTAGGTCCGAGATGGGGGCACTGGTGGAGGCAAGGTGAGGGAGGAATTGTGCATGATATATCACAACTCCTATAAAGGTCAGAACTTCTTTTTTCAATATTGGTATAGGCCAGTCTTGGATGGATGGAATATTTTCCACGATTGCATGAATTCCTCTCTCATCTATTACATGTCCAAGGAGTGAGATCTTAGTGGCAAAGAATTTGCACTTGGCTGTGGATGCTGTGATTTGGGGCTACTTCAGTCTTCCTAAGACCGATCTGATATGTGAATTATGGTCCTAAACTGTTTCTGAGTTGATGGAAATGTCATCCATGTATGCCCAAACGAACTTTCCAATAAATATATCTAGGACAAACTCTATAGCTCGCATAGCTGTCGCAGGGGAGTTGGCATCTTCTTGTAGTATAACTCTGCTTGCAAAGGATCCAAAGGGTGTCTTAATTTTGTTATATTTCTCATTGCTAGGGAGAACTCGAATTTGGAAGTACCAGTTTGCTACATCTATGGTGGATCAGAACTTTGCTCTGGCTACAGTTCTAAGTATCATGGCTTGGTTTGGAATCGCTCCATGGTCCTTGATGGTAATATCATTTATGGGAACAAGGTCTGCAAGCAGTCTGATTTCGCCATTGGATTTCCACTTTGGGAATATGTTGACTGGGTTGTGTGTTTCGCTTTGGTAAATAATTCCTTTTGCTTTCCAGGCCATGATTAGTCCTCTATATACTGTCATGATCTTGTCAGGGAATGGGAAGAATCTCTGGTTATCGTACGAAATTGTATCTTTAGGCTAGATGTGGTGGTTGACCTCTCTCAAAGATGGTAATTCCGCTGTCTTCTTATCAGGGAATGCTGTAGGCATCTCAGAAATGAAGTCAGAGGCATCTGCTTCTTTGATAGATGAAAATTGTACATATGTTACTCTCTTGCAGGTCAGGGTGATTCCTTTGTCAGGGAAGGTGAAAATAGATTTTCCGCAATCTATTACAGCATGGTCTGCAGTAAGGCCCTGCATTACTAGGAAGATATTATAGTTATTCTGGGAATAGACTAGGGCTTTAGAGATATCGCCGCTTTCCTGGTCAATCTGTATAACAGGCTTTGCCACATAGTGGATTGCTGAGAGTGATCCTTTAACTACTATCTTCAGGTTGATGCGAGTCTCGAGGTTTCTGGTAGGAATTTGGTGGGTAGTGACAAACTTTCCTGATAGCAAAATGTCTCCTGTAGTTCCTGAATCGAATAGTGCCTTTGCTTTATATCTATTAACTGTGATGTATGCTTCGAGGGTTTGGGATTGAGTTCCAGAAGGTCCTGCATAGTTTGTAGTCACTGTGACTGACTCCTTGACTTGGGGATCGTCTTCCTGTGTGTAGTATATTCTTCTGACATTCTGGGGTCTCCTGGATCCGCCAGGACCTCCATATCCTTGCTGCTGTTTGCTCCTATGTTTCTTCTTCTCAAAGTAGTTTTTAGAGTAGTGTCTATGTTTTCCACAATAGTAACAGTTATTGTCACTGCTGCGCTAGTCCTTCTCAGCCTGGGATACTCTGTTATGTTGTGAAGTATTGTGGGAAAACCTTGTTTGATTTCACAGGGTACTGTTCTGGGTGTGTTTAGGTATTTGTTGGGAAACTGGATTAGAGGTTTCATTTTCTTGACGATTTCCATATGGTCCTGAACAGTAGGCAATTGCATCTTGCTTTTCCACTATCTCTACTAGCTTGTCAAAACAGGTGTCTGAAGTAATGTGTGTTTTCACATCTCGCTTGAGCTTAATATTCATGGCATCTAGGTGTCTCTGGTTCGCTGAATAGCCCGAAATCGGTCCATGGTGGAGACTAGCTCCTCAGGTTTCAAGTCGGATTACAGTATCGGCAACCTGTACTGTTTATCTGCCAGTAATTTGCTTCACTTGTAGCCACTGTTTATATATTGCATCAGTGGATGTTGAAGGAATGAAGTAGGCCTTGAATTTCTGTTTGAGTCTAGCAACTCTATGGTCTCTTTGGAAAGCTTCATACTAGTTGAATTTATCAAGGACCTTTTCTCTGCAATAGGCTCCCTTGTATTGCAAGGCTTCAGTTGCATCGAGAGATATGCCAAAGCTAGCATTATATTGATGGACAGTTTTGAACTAGGAGTTGATTATCAATAGGTCTAGATCTTTTCCTTCTCCTGTGAATGTAAATGCTGCAGGCCATTTAGAACAATAATATCCCTCTAGGGGGACTGACATGGCGGTAGGTAGATGGCTTGGATTGCTTGAACTTTCAGGACTGGGTGGCCTTGGTGGACTTAGTAAATTGTCTGGTACACGGGTTGGTTCTTATAGTATTCTTGATAGACTAAGGAGTCTAGGTGGCGAAGCTTGGTGTGCTGGTCTCTAATAGTCCTCCGGACTGGAATCTGATTCTGGTTCTGAGCTTGGTTTTTCTTGGATTGGACATCTTGGTGGAGCGTTCATGGACTTGGACTTGGACTTGGGCTTGGGCTTGGACATGGTTTGAAGCTTGGGTTTGGTCTTGGTCCTCTTCTTCACTGCACCTGATAGAAACTGATGATAGTTCTGAATCCTAAGATGGTGATCCAGGTACTGGTACTAGCACTTGACTTTGAGGTCCTGAATAGGATGCTAATGATCATCTAGTGAAGTGCCTTCTGGTATCTCTTGGATGCGAAATTGTTGCAAGCTAGGGTGAGCTGATCTTGCTAGGAATCCGCTCTAGGCCTTCTTAGAAACAGGAAGGTGTACTAGTACTGCTGGGTCAAGGTAGGCGAAGGTTGATTAGTCCTCTTTCGAAGATCAAAGAGATTCTTGAGTCTCGGTCAAAAATGTAACCTTCTCCCAAGTATCTTGAGAATCCCAAAGGGACTCTGTAGATACTATGAGGATAGGTGGAGAAGCGTCAATGGATAGGTCTTCAATAGATGAGGTAAAAGGTATGGAACTAATAGAAAAACTGTTCAACTTGTAGTATTAAAGATGATGTCCTGTGTGGCTTGAGAGTCCAAATACTTAAGGGATTTCAGACTCCTTAAATACAAAAGATTGTAGCTAGGAAAACTTTACAAAAGGGAAAACATCCTGTCCAACCAACAAGCTAACAGAAGCAGCATAACAAGGTAACCATATACCAAAAACAGAAAGTTAAAATCGACAGGAAGGAGCTAACGAAACAAGTAATAAGAATCAAACAAGCCAGGACAAGCGATCTCTAATGCTATACAAATCCACTAGGTATAGCGGGAGGATTGTAACCTACTCCCAAGTATCTCGAAAATCTCAAAGGAACTCTGATAATAATATAAGGACAGGGGGAGAAGCGGTGATGGATAGGTCTTCAATAGACAAGGTAAAAGGTATGGAAGTAATAGAGTGACCATTCAACTTGTAGTATTAAAGATGATGGTCCTGTGAGGCTTGAGAGTCTGAATCCTTAAGGGATTGCAGGCACTTTAAATACAAAAGATTGTAGCTAGGAAAACTAAACAAAAGCGCAAACATCCTGTCCAATAACATGCTGACAGAGGAAGCATAACAAGGTAACCATATTCCAAAAACAGAGGGGTAAAAGCCACAGGATAGAGCTAACAAAACAAGTAATGGAATCCAAACAGGAAGGAACAAGAGATCGCTACTACTATACAAATCCAGTAGGTATAGTAGGAGGATAGCGATACCCAAATAGGTAGCAGCAAGGAGGGGTAGTGATAAGCGAAACAAGGAAAGAATAACCAGTTTGGAAGTTATAACCAAGTAGGAAGGGACAACCAAATAGTAGTGTTTATCAGGCATAAACCCAAATAAGTAATAACCAACATCAAGTTAGTAGTAATAGTAGACACATAGTAGGATTCCGTTATAAGGAGAGTAATACCCAAATGGGTAGAGGCAAGGATGGGGTAATAATAAGTGAAGCAAGGAAAGAATAACCAGTTAGGAAGTCATAACCAAGTAGGGAGGGACAACCAAATAGTAGTGCTTATAAGGTAAAACTCAAATAAGTAATAATCAACCTCAAGTTAGTTGTAATAGTAGACACATAGTAGGATTCCGTTACCGGTATAAACTCAAATAAGTAATAACCAACATCAAGTCTGTAGTCCTAGTAGAACCATAGTAGGATTTTCAATATCAGTTACTTTTACCAAAAACCTTATTGACTATCTTTATATCGTCAAGATGGAAGAACGAGAAGCAATTCTATACAATATTATAATAGCTTGTTAGCCTATAAGAAAATCAAATAATACATTAGATTCGAAACTGGATTCTACTTTCTATTATATCTGCCATATGAGGCTAATTCCCCTCAGTATCTGGAATTAAACTCTTTGCAAAATATGATAAATACACTATCATTTTCCTAGGTTATCTCTTGTGGAAGCATGATATAGTGATACAAAAAATGAGGATTGGAAAATCCTTTGAAAATCTTGATGAAGAATACATCATGCTACAGAACTAAATCATGCATTCAGATTCTACTTTAGCTTCTAAGACAAGTATTATATAATATTATTTATAATATTTTTGATATATTTTATGTAAAATTGTACTAATAGTGTAGTCTTCTCTCAAGTATTTCGAGACTCCCAAAGGGGCTCTAAAGATACCATAAGGATATATGGAGAAGTATCTATAGTTAGGTCTTCAATAGACAAGGCAAAAGATATGTAACTATTAGAGTAACCATTCAACTTGTAGTATTAAAGATGATAGTCCTGTTAGCAATGAGAGTCTGAATCCTTAAAGAATTGCCAGCTCTTTAAATACAAAAGATTTTAGCAAGGAAAACATAACAAAAGTACAAACATCCTGTCCAACCAATATGCTAACTGAGGTAGTATCACAAGTTAACCATATTCCAAAATCAGAGGTTAAAAACCAAAACGATCTTGATAACAAAACAAGTAATAGAATTCAAGCAAGTAGGAACAAGCGATCGCTAATACTATACAAATCCATTAGGTATAGCAGGAAGGGAGTTATATCTAAATTAGTAGAATCAAATATAGGTAATAATAAGTGAAACAAGGAAAGAATAACCTTCTAGTGAGTTATAACCAAGTAGATATAGAGAACTAAAAGGTAGCCACATCAGGTATAAACCCAAATAAGTAATAACGTATTATATTTAGTTATCGGTCACACTCTAGTAATGGCTCAGTTTTAGTCTCTATGTAAAAACATTATATATTGCAACTACCAACTCAGTTTTACTTCCCAGGAGCCAAGACTTTACTTAATAGATGCTATATACCTAGCTTATGTACCTATAAAATATAAATTGAAAATATATAATACTGTATCTTTTATATTATGAAATCATAATATATCACTCTTGTAGTAAGGCATCTTGTTGGAGCTTGGGGTTGAGAGAGGCTTTAGAATTAATAGACAGATATTAGTCTATAGGTCTTGAATTGATGTAGGAAGAAAATCAAATCAAAACTGCAGGTATTAAAGCCAGGCTATTGTATTCTATCTTGCTTGTTTTCCTCAAAGATTTTCTTCCCAAGACAACACAACAACAACTTAAAAATTTTCAACCAGAACCTTTCCAAATTCGATTTTCTATAGCTCCCAAGAAGGCTGTTAGGGAGGTGACAATTCTAGCAGCTTTGCCTCACAGAATTGACCATCCTGTGCTCTCAATACGCAAAATAGCTAAACTCTTTGGCCTTTCTCAAACAACATTATAAAAGCACCTTCAACAAATGACTACAGTTGCCCCGAAGGCTCACGAGCTACAGCAACTACTTACAAGGGCAAGGAGAGTGTGATTGTGGACAAAATCATAGACTGCGATGAAAGCGGCATTCCTCTCCGCCAATGACATATTTATCATATAGTTTACCAGATCCAGAAAATGAGAGGAAATATCGTGGAAATTGGCAAATATTGGGTGGATAGGTTCATTACACAACATCCAGAGATTCAATCGGAGGTAGGGAAGACCTTGGATAGGCAACGATCGCTGGCAACCGACCCTGAAATCTTCAATAAACACCTCAATCCCTTTTTTGAACATGTGCTGCAAATATCATATCAAGCCAGAAAACGCCTTAGTTACTGATGAGAGGGGATTTGTAATGGGTTTGTGGGGTAGTGGGACTATTCTATGCACTGCAGGCAGAAAGAATCGAAGAATTATGCAGGATGAAATGTGCTCATGGGTCACTGTACGGAATCAATTTCAGAAGATGGAAAATCGATTCTGCTGCTTGTTATCCATGCTTTGAATGTCCAGTAAATCGTTCATCATAGTAATATCAAATATGAGAAGAATACCGATGCCTATTTTACGCACTCAAAAGCTGGATACACCACCACGGAGATTATGTTAGAGTGGTTGGTCAAAATCATTGAGCCAAAAACAAGACAAGGAAGTAGAATTAAAGATTATTGAAGGCTAGTTTTGGATGTACACAGCTCTCATGTCAACAATATTGTGTTTATTGAGTACTGTATCAAGATAAATATCCACCAAATTTGCCTTCTAGATCATACAACCCATGTTCTCCAACCTTTGGATATTGGAATATTCTCACCAATGGGAAGCAGTTATCTGGAGGAGCAGGAAGATTTTCTTCGTGACTATGGCCTCAATTAGTTCATGCATAAGTGTAACGCCTCCCTGGGTGTATCAGGCAGCAAAGTGATGCGTCTTGGTAATGTATAACGATAACTAACTCAGATCCCAAACTGTCGGTTCTTCAAGTAGGTGATAGCTACCGGAGATCTCGATAGGTTGTCAAACAGCAGTCAATTGCTATATCGCCAGCTTCGCTAAGTCCTAGACTTACTTGCTGTGGTTTCGTGCGAACTGAAAAAGAAGTAACTGCTCTACCAAGTATATTGAAAACTCTGTCTGTCGAAGTCTGCCGTGTCTAAGCTCCAGATGGGCAGTCTTTAAATACATGATCTCGCTTTTCCAAAGCTTTCCATCTTCTCCCATTTGATTTTCAATCAACGGATATAACCAAGCTCCGCTTGTAAAGTCCTCCAATCAAACAAATGCCTCATGCACCTAAACGGTACTGCAAACAAAATATGTATCATCCCGATACATGAAAGAAAACATAAAAATATCTGGTATCAGCCTGATACTTGAAACCCAACATAAAATAAACTAAGTATCAAACAATACTTGAAACCAATAACAAAACAATTAAGTATCAAACGATACTTGAAACCAATAACAAAACAAACTAAGTATCAAACGATACTTGAAACCAATAACAAAACAAACTAAGTATCAAACGATACTTGAAACCAATAACAAAACAAACTAAGTATCAAACGATACTTGCAACCAATAACAAAATAAACTAAGTATCAAACGATACTTGAAACCAATAACAAAACAAACTAAGTATCAAACGATACTTGAAACCAATAACAAAACAAACTAAGTATCAAACGATACTTGAAACCAATTACAAAACAAACTAAGTATCAAACGATACTTGAAACCAATAACAAAACAAACTAACCCCTTACTAGCCCTGCTGGTTTCTGTTAGCCTTGTCAACCTTAACAATAGTAACCAATACCGGTTACACCCCGGAAAGAAAACAACTGTTTACTAAAACAAAAACCCCAAAATAATGTCCCTAATCGCGAAAAATCAAAACCAGGTCTTGATAACCTCGCCATCATCCGAGACTCCAGAGTCCTCATAGTCGCTTTCCAAATAGGGTTTCCAAAACCCATCGTCCACTTTTCCTTCATCAGCGAACTCCCGGTAAACTGGCGTCTTTGGTGTGAATCCGATCTCAATATATCCCGTAATGATGGGAAACTCGTCGCCTGGACAATTGTCTGTCCACCAATCGTGGACAAGGTTCATAGCGTTTTCTAATCCTTCGACAGGCTCCCATCTGTTCTCAGAATCCGCATAACCTTTCCACTTGATAAGGAACTGGTCTCGTCCATAGTGCTGGCAGTGATCCAACACTTGTTCAACTTCCCTTTCCGGTACTTCTTCAATGAGAATGGGCGCTGGTTTAATATAGGCTCTACCAGGGAACCTATCATTATCATTCTCCATGAACCTCTTAACCGTAGAGCAATGAAATACTCCTTCCTTGCGTCGGTATATCCTAGCATCCATCTTAACTGTGTAGTTCTGTGTGTGGGAGTCGTATTCCAACACCTCGAAGGGTCCTCGCCATCTGGGTTCGAGTTTCTTGCTTCTACCAGATTCTGTAGCGAACAGGTCTCCCCAGAATAACAATCGTTCGCCCACATCAATGGGTTTGTGGGTGGTCCTTCTTCTTGCTGCCATCCTGGTACTCCCAAATCTCGCCATCTTGACAGATTGGTAGGCCTCATTACGCAGTTCCTGGTGTCTGTTCAGGAAGTCATCGGAGGCAGGCACCTGGGTGTTTCTGACTCTGATAGTGGACAGCATTGGGTAATCTCGTCCATAGACTGCTTTGTATGGTGAGATGTTCAGGACATCAGAATGACCAGCATTTTCATAGCTGCTAACTCTGGAAGCGCAAGTAACCAGTTGTTCTGGAACTTGTTAACAACATTCCTTAAGGCGGTCTTAAGTTCCCTAATCTTTCTCTCAACCTGGCCATTAGTTTAGTGGTGTCCAGGTACTGCCTTGCTATGTTCGATCCCCAAAGACTTCATACTTTGGGCCCAAAATCGTGAGGTAAAACATGGGTCAGCATCGCTTATAATCGATGTAGGTACTCCATGTGAAGTTAAAATATGGTGCTGGAGGAGGGTGAGGGTCTCGACTGCTTGACTGTTTGAAAGTGTAGGGATAAACCAAGTGAATCCAACCGCCCTATCGACAACCACTAGTACTGTATTGTACTTGTTGTTTCCAGACTTGTTGAATGGTCCTGCAAAGTTGATAGTGTAGGAGGTAAATATATCGGAGGTTACTGGCATAGACTGTGCCTCTCCTACAGGTAGCTGGTTGCGTTCCTTATTCCTCTGGCATAAATCGCATTGTCGGACATAGGTTCGAATGTCTTTCCTCATCTCGGGCCAGAATATGTATTCTGTAGCATAACGTAGGTTCCTATCTGCGCTATGGTGGCCTCGGTTGTGAATCTCATCAATAATGATCTCCCTGAGTGTCATCCCATTCACTGAATGTCCCTTAGGTATGTATAGGCAAACTTGACCACCCCTGGTCGTTGCATACATTAGTCCATTGCTGATCCTATAGTGGGATAGCTTGTCACCTCTCCCAGTGTTGCTAGCGTCAGAAGACTGCTTGTGTAACGGGGGCACCCTATAGGAAGATGGATCCTAAGGTTGCGACCGCACCAAAAG
>QFET01005432.1:45148-63593 GCA_003316355.1 Tuber calosporum | reverse complement strand
GTTGCTGTTAAAGAAGATAGTGTGCCTTGTCCGGCAGACTAAGGATAGGTTTGTAACAGCTGGCCCGCTCTGTTACGGGGTAGCCAATTCAGTCCTGTTGAATTGACTAGGCCGGGCTCGTATCGAGAAGTTTGGAGAGCTGTCTGGAAAGCTTGGTAAAAAGTATGATAAAAGATAAAGATTCTCGAAGGCTTACTAACTGAATTTCAATATATTGTTAAGATCTCTTCTCCATTGCTTGATGATCCCTAAACTACGTGGGACTGCTGACTATTTATAAACTTTTCCTAGTACTTTGGTTGGCCAAATAAAAGAAGTATCCTTTGAAACCTCAGCCATAGTGTAAACAGTCCGAACACCATTTGACCCTGAAGATGTATGACCCCACTACAGCAAATGATGCCCTAGACTGTCTATTTCTCTGGGGGTGGCAAGCACTCCACCAGTAGATACCCTTTGATTTCTTTGCTAAATGAACTAAGATCAAAGTTGATGCTGCCCATTGGCGAACATCATACCGAATACCAGGTGATCAGTCTGAATGGCCATCTTTCCTGCATATATGCACTTATGTGCAGATGCATTCAGATTATCAAGAATGCAGAATACATAATATATCCACTTGGATAAATTACTCTATCCTCTTTCATCTAGGCTGAGTGATTCTGGATACGATCCTACTTCTTGCCAGTGTGGGTTGTAGTCAATATAGTCACCTCCCGGCGCTATATACCATCACATCTCTGGGCTCGAAAGTCTAGTACTATTTCCCATATAGGTAACATCAGCTCCCCCTTCCTATGCTTCGTCCCGAAGCAATTCTTCCACTTTAGAGCTCCTCCTGGTAGTGTTAAAAAACCTTTTGCGATAATTTGACCACAGCAGGAAAATCCTTTCTGTAGATACTACCTAGCCCAACTTTAGCAATGAATGATTTTCCTTATGAAAATCTCCTACCAATTCTTCAGCATGCTCTAAGTGCTTCAGTCGTTCCCTGGTGTTCTCATCTTCGGAAGATCCTTTCCACTATACGAAGCATCGAAGTTGTTGGATCGTTCGTGAACGTCCTCTCAATCTTCGCTCATAAGAGATTATTTCACTCCTGAAGATTATTTCCACTTCCCATTGAAGGTAACCTTCAAGTTTTTCTGGTACCAGGGGTGGTTGTTCACGGCCCGGTGAACCTGATTTTCGGTATAGCTCTAGTAGCGATACATGGAATACCAGATGGATCTTCCATTGTTCTGATATTTCCAACTTGTAGGCTAGCTCTCCTTGTTGCTGTAGGATTTTGAACGGGCCATATAATATTGGCGCAAACTTCTTGGACAGTCACTTGGTGCGGATATTCTTCGTATTTAGCATAACCAAGTCACCACTTTTGAAGTCTGGTTGAATGCAATCTTTGCGGTTATAGTACTTGTTTATCCCTTCACGAATCTTTTCAAGTGATTCCTTATCCTTTTCATGTATCGCTTTCATCCAGTGAGCATACATAGTTGTTCCCGAATTCTGAGCTTCTCGCTCCTTCATCCATTATGTTTGAGGATGGTAACCATAATTTGTGAAGAAGGGGGTTATTACAGGTTCGCTTATTACTGAGTTGTTATATGCATACTTGGCTAACAGCAGTAGATGGTACCAGTCATCCTGATCGTAGTTGACAAATATTCGAAGCTAGCCTCCCAGCACTTGGCTGACTCTTTCTATTTGTCCATCAGTTTGAGGATGGTAAGCTGTAAACCTCTTCCTTTTGATGCTTAATATCTTGCACAATGATTGCCAAAATTCTCCTGCAAACTTTACGTCCATGTCGGGGATCATTTCTCTTGGTAACCTATGACGTTTCTAAACTTCTTTGATATATGCCTCAGCAACGTCTTTAGTGGTCGCATTTCCTTCCAGGCTGATAAAGTATACCGTTTTGGTGAACCGGTCGACCACAAGTATGATCTGACTGTATCCTGCAGATTTGGGAAGTTGTTTGATAAAATCTACCAAGGTAGCTGCCCGAGCAGTAAGTGGGACCTGTAGTAGTTGTAACAGCCCAAAGCGTGTATATCTTAGAGCTTTAGCCTTCTGGCACTCCGTTCAGGATCATACATAGTCATTTATCCAGTTCGTGATTACTTTCAAGTAAAAGTCCCTAATGATAATTTCCAGAGTCATTTCCTGACCGAAATGTTCTGAGATCTTAGACTCGTGACAGCTTTATGCAATATTTGTCTGCAGGTGATAGTTTTGAGGAACATATAGGCATTCTTTATAGGAGAGCATTCTATCTGTTAGGGTCTCTTATTTCGGCATTGCTTTGCTATCATCCCGTAAACTTTCCAGTTCCTTCTTTTGGCGTAGCTAATCTGGATCGTTGTTTACCATATCTTTTACCCGTTTCTAGAATTTTATCTCAAATTTCCTGACTTCGCACTAGGCGATTATTGCATTCGATATTAATGTTTGTCCTTTAGTGCAAATCGGGTATGAGGTAATGTCAGTTGAGTCCAAATATTCGTGCTTTCCGTCAGAATGTAGGAAACATAATTTTGGTTGGTTTCTTCCAACCATATATATGAACTGCCAAACCCTTGGCTTGCTCGTTCAGTATCATCTAAGGCCATAACTTCATGAAGTTTTCTCCGATCAACCTTTTCCACAATCATCTGGACTATGCAGTCTCCTGTATATACCTGAAAAGGATTGTCAGAGTGTTGACTAGGAGGATCTTAACTTCTCCTCTATAGTCCGCATCCACTACTCCGGCTCCAATAGAAATACCATGCTTGACTGCCAATCCACTATGTGGTGTAATATGGGCATATGTTCTAAATGGTAATCCGATAGCTAATCCTATCGCAATGAGTACTTGCGCATTCGTAGGAACTATATTGTTTTTGGTACTGTATAGATCATGACCGGTCGCTAGCTTGGAACCCCGAGTCTGGATTCTTGCTTCCTGTTGAAGTCTTTTTATCCTTATCATATTGTTCTGTTCCTCTTGAGGCAACCCTTGACTGAGGTGTACAGAGTTTTCTTTGCCTCATATAACTGATACAACTAAGTTTCGGTTATTCTGGAGGTTTTCAAAGTGATGAGACTGAAGTATAGCCTGCTTAGCATGCCCAGCTTCCTCCTCAGGGCAGTACTCTGGCCGGCTATTTAAAGGATTGGGTTTGCCCCCTCTGGATGCGGGTTGGTAAATGATTTTAAAGTTAAAATCAGTATGCTTGTAGGCCCCGCGGATTTGTCTTGCTGACCCGGCCTTTGTGGCAAGGAAATATTGTAGGTTGTGATTATCAGAGTGTATTGTGAAAGGTTCATCAGTCCCAGCAAGGTAGTGTCGTCATGCTTCTAACACAACCAATATTGCCAACAATTCCTTATCATGAATGTCATAATTGTGTTCAGCAGGGGTCAACTTTCGAGAATGGAAGGCGACAGCATGTAGCTTTTTGTTAAAATATTGAGAAAGGACACATCCAAGGGTGTAATAACTGGCATTCGTTTCGACTACTGTTTCCCTGTCCAGACAGAAATAATATAAAATCGGAGCCATGATGAACCAACGTTTGAGCTCCTCAAACGCTTGCAGTTGCCTTACACCCCCAGAAAAATCTTGAGGGTTTTGCTTAAGTAAATCAGTAATTGGCACACAGAGTGTGTAGAAATTCTTGATCAATCGCCGGTAGAAGTTGGCGAAGCCCATAAATATTTGAATTTCTTTTACCGAGGTAGGTGGTTTCTAGGCCTTGATTGATTCCACCTTTTGGTCACTCATAGTAACTGCATCAACACCTACAACATGCCTCAGAAACTCCACCGATGTGACATGGAAGGTGCTTTTCATAAGCGAGATGGCCATTCTGTATTCTTGCAGTCTTTCTAAGACCTTTCTAACCAATATGACATGATCCTTCTCAGATTTAGAGTATATAAGTATATTATCAATGTAGACTACTACTCTTTCATCGAGGAAGTCTTTGAGAATCATTGTCATTATTGATTGAAATGTGGCTGGTGCGTTTACCAGGCCAAACGGCATGACATTATATGCATATAGCTGTATCGTATGCGAAAAGCTGTTTTCTATTCATCGCCCTTCTGTATGCGGATCAGGTGGTAACCGTCCTTCAGATCCAGATTAGTTGAAATAGTGGCTCCTTCCACATGGTCGCATAGTTCCGTCATAAGGGGTAGTGGATATTTGTTGTGGATAGTGACTTTGTTTAGTCCTTGTTAGTCAACTACCAACATAAGAAATCCATCTGGTTTCGGCACAAAAAGTATCGGTGCTCCAGCCGGTGATTTGCTGGGGGAAATCTTTCCTTGTTTTAACATATCATCCAGATATGTTCGCAGTGCTTTTAACTGCTTTTCCGAGAGTGGATAAATTGGTCCCCAAGGTGGTTGAGAATCTGGTTTGAGGTCAATAGTGGGATTGAGGGTCTGCTGAGGAGGTAGTTTCGCTGCTGTTGATGGGCGGAAAAGGTCTTTGTAGTTATGGTATTGCACGGGTAGTGTATCAAGGATTATTTCTTCCTCATGATCTACTCTTGCAATGCTTCCAATAACCACTGCCTCTGGATCTTCCTAAACCTGCTGATCCCACTCGATTGATATTCCTTCATCCTCCGGTAAGAGGTGAAGCTTACATCCAGGAGCTTCAAGCATCCAGCTTTCTGGGTCTTGAATTTCCATTATCGGACGTTCATCATTCTACCATCCAAATGGAATAATTATTCCATAATTTCCTGTTGGGCCAATCTTGCACACAATCTTTGATAAGTGTTTATTTTTTCCAATTTCCAGGTAAAGTGGAAGGGTGAAATCCCTTCCGGTAAAAGATTTGTCTCCAATAAAACCCAGAATGGGTATCGGATTGTCACGAGACTTTTAAGGAATATTTAATTCTTAGATTAAATTTCCCTGTATAACAAGGATATTGGATCCTGAGTCTAATAAGACTCTTATGCAATATCGTTTCCCGTACTCATAGATATATGTGGTTACTTCAGGGCATTAGTAGTGTTTGAGTTCTTCGTTTTTGAGCTACTGTTGCTTGTGCGTTGTTGTTATCTCTGTTTGTCCTTGCTCAGAAGTAATTATGCTAGTATAGCTTGAGTGTTCATGACAACATCAGTATTGTTTCGAGCATAGAGGTCTCCTTAGACGAACTAAACAAATAGTCAATTGTTAAGATTCTGGGCAGCCCACTAGGAGCAGTCTTTACCCGCTGCTGATAGGCTTCCAAAAAATTAAAACCCCTGTCAATAGGAGAAAACCCTTTAAAACACCATAAAAATGCAATAAGAAATTATACTTCTCTGCCTTTCCTGAACGATTATTGGCTAAAAGAGTAATAATTTTGGAAAATATATTTTATTTCCGAAAAGAGCAGATGATTCCGATATTAATAAGCATTTCCGAATTTGGAATATCTTGCCCAAAGCGGTATTATTGGCACTTTAATATTGTATTAGGTTATTGTCCTGTACACAACACGACCATGTTAGGTGAGCCCATATTATAAGGTTTTCCAGAAGAATTTACAGCTCTTCAGCTATGGTGTAGTGGTAATATGTGCCTGGCCCGTTGATTTTGCCCGCAGGGTCCTGCGTTCAATTCACCCTTCAGGTGGATTAAACTATGGTAATTTGTACTAGAGGCAACTAGGGCTAGAGCGTACTGAGGGGGTTTACTTCCCTGCTACTACCCAGCACTTTCCGAGTGTCTAAAAATGGGAAGCAGATTCAAGTGTCTAAAAAGGAGATCCTTCTTCCAAAGAGGTAAAAAGCAGGAACCTAAAATTAGAACCAATCTGAGGGAAAATAAATAACCGAGAGCTCCCGGACAGGGGAGGTCTTATCCTCCAGTCCCCTGAATCTAATCAGTTGAAGCATGCTACGGAACCTCATCAAGGTTCCTGGGAACGACGGTTCCTAACATGCAAACATGGACCTGCATGCCAACCTTTTTGAAGAATTTTCGAATTCTTTTTATCATTGGTAACCTCATTGTCATGATCTTCAGCACTCTAGACTTGATGGTTCCATGTTTCGATTCTGGTCGCTATTCCCAGTGCCACCAATACCCAACCGCCGTCACCATTGGTGCTATTAGGACATTTCTGTGTCTGATAATTCCTATAACTGAGGTGCTGGTTCGCTTTGTATATAGTTTACCTATGGCTGTGATGTTCTTATAGCTAGAGCTGCTGTTGGTGGTTTGCGGGAAAATTTCAGTCGGTCCTTGGTTGGTTGCTAGCGAAGGCTCTTGGTACCACTATGTCCTTTCGACATTTTCGCCTAATATGGTTGTTAAGGCCACAGCGAGTGTAAGCCATTTCTGCCTTTCGCTTATCAACAACATCTTGATGGATTCCATTGTGAGCATTCTTCCAGTCAGTATGCTCGTCTTTATTCTTATTACCCCCTTTTATTTCCGATGGCTTGGCCTTAGCTGCCTTCTAATGCGATTGATTGTTTTTTCGTTTCTGGTTGGTGTATCCTTGTTTGGTATTAACTCCTTTACCAGTATCATTGAGCTTTCGTTTGGGTGATCAACAGTGTGAGGGTTCTGCTTTAGATAGTTTGCGCCATTCCAGAAATTCCTCCTCTTGTCTGCTAACTTCCCGAATAGTTTCCATCTATTCTTCATCGGAGGAGACCTTCAGATGGGATCACCGGTGAAGAATATCTTCAGGAAGTTGGCTTTCCACCCGTACCCTCCAACTAATTCCTGTGAGACCTGCTTTGATGTTGATATTTTTCGAGAAGGAGAAACTAGGTGTCCATTTTTCCCTTATAGACTACCAGAGTCATTTCTTCTAGAGCTCGTTGTTCCTCCTTGATGCTGATATATTACTTAGTAATTTCTTGTCGAAAGAATTCACATGTGGAATAGTCTGTGTATCAGGTATATCTACCTAATCCACCCATTACCTTCCGGTATTTCTCCAACAAGGGTGCCACTCTGTTCACCTTTGTTTTCTCCAAGGCAAAAACTATTCGGTGTACATGATTTTCCGACTGTGTAGGATTGCGATCGCAGTAATCTTTACAGGCTGTCAACCAGTTTCAACATCTTGATTGTCATTTCCTTCGAAGAAGTAGAGTTGTTCTGCTATTAGCTTTGCTGGTCAGGAGAGTCTACTGATACATTCTAAGAAAGCTATAATTAAGCTGTCCTCGTGTACTTCGTTTCTGGGAATAGATGGTAAAGGGGAAGCTCATTCCAGCCTGTCGCACTTTCTACCTCGTCCATCCTCTCGACCACTATCAGACCCATCATTATCCGGGTCAGGGGTATCACCAAGGTTACCTGGTTGTGGTTGCGGTGGTAGGTTATTTCCTCCATGGTCAACTCCTTTTCCTTTATCCTTCCTTGAAGTTGATGCTGATTCCTTTGTAGGAATAGTACCTTTAAATGGTTCCATTGATGGTGTTCGGTTAGATGGTCCTGGATCACCATCACTAGGTCCACGCTCTGTTGGTGCAGGTGTCTTTTCCGCTAACTGAACTACCAGAGCATCTAGGTAGGCCTGCATACCCACGCTCAGTTCTAGTTGCTGTTGAGCAGCAATATCGCATTGCACAGTCATTCTTCTGGTTCATTCCTGTTCCTTTTGGTTCAACTTAGTATTGAGTGCCATTAGTGCCTTTTCCAGGATTCGGTCTCCTGATTCTGAGACATGTACCTGTGGCTCCTGTTGAGCCTGTTGGCGTCGGAACTCTTCCTAAACCTAGACACGTAACCTTTGCTTCTCCCTTGCAATGTCGATACTCAATTGTTCCAATGCATAGTGACCTTCCAGTATCTCAGCATCATTGATAACTGCACCTCTGGCTATACGGCTCTGCAGCAATTCTAGTATTGTAAAACCCTACCTGGCGTCCTGTGATAGTTCTGAGATCGCTCTGGAATTCTCAGCTGCACTTTATTTCAAAGATCGTTCCAGGTTGCGTAATGCATAAACAAGATTTTACTGGAAGTTATCTTGCATATTGACAGTCTTCACGGTTCACTCGGCACGTTTCTGAACTCTTGATTGTGGACGACTCAAATGAGTAATGGGAGAGCTGGTACTGGTTCAGGACGGGATTAACGATACCGAAGGGGTAGATTCCGTATTATCCTCTACCATCATCTGGTCATGTCACAAAAGACTAGGAATTGGTATGTTATCACGTGTCATGGCCATTGCAGCTCACTTAGACACGCAAATAATTTCTGTATAAGAAAATTTAAAATGGCTAGTTGTTTGGCCTTGTAGGCAAAACGGTTGTAACTGGAAGAAAAATTAGTTTCAATAGCGGTTTTCCGCAGGGTCAGCAACAAGTATCTTTTCAAAAGAGGATATGGGATTATTATTTCCGTTTTGTAAAAGAAGTTATCCGCCATCTATCTTGATGATAGATATGTTTTCACTGTAGGCGAGCAAGTTGTCAGAGTGCTACTACTCAGAGGTCAAGTATGTAGTCTTCGCAGCAGATAGGAAATACGTTGTCAAAGCTGAGTGGTCGGCAGTGCCCACAATGTTGGCACTTATGAAAACTTTGAGTGTTAAAGTATTTTCTGGTCATGAGAGAATATTGAGTTGCTTTGGTGACAGGAGGGTAACAATATAGTATTACAGGGTAGCCAATTCACTACTGGCGAATTGACTACGCTTTGCTCGTATCAAGAATGTCGGAGAGCTATCAGGAAAGCTCGGTAAAAAGTATGATAAAAGATAAAGATTGTCGAAGGCTTAATAATTGAGTTTGAATATATTGTTAAGGTCACTTCTCCATTGCTTGATGATCCCTTAACTACAGGATTTTGATTGATTTTGATTATCTCATATATTCATTGTTAAGGTACAAGAACGTGCATGGAGCGCTAACTATGGCAAAAACAAAACCTTAATTCCAAACAAACATCCTCCGTGCCCCAGTGATCAAAACCCGTACTCCCAGGACCCTCTGGTATGGGCCTAACCACACATCTCGCCTACAAGCAAACAAACCCCCAGCTGGCTAAGGAGACAACAGGTTGAAAGTAAGAAGTAGGAAAGCAGGAAAGCATAAGGAAAACCCTTGACGAAAACTACAACAGATAAGGGGAAATTAGCCACTACTATTGCACCCATAAAGGCGCCGGCAGGTTGATGATGGACCTGGGATTCCGAGGTAACCGACGGCATTAACACAAGTCCAAGAGACAGTACAATACTAGGACCAGGCGTAATCGAAGGCAGATTTGACCGTGGGCAAGAGTCATAGAAAGGGGAGGTAGTAAGGTACCAGCTGAAAAGGAGAGGAGCAGTAGGGTGCCAACCATGGTTGGGGCAGTAAGGTGCCAGCTTCGAGGAGGGGGGAGCAGTAGGGTGCCAGCTGATCCACTGTGAGGAGAGGAGAGAGGAGGAGAGGAGGAGGAGGGGTAGACCCAATTATCAGGGACAGAACCGTGTGCGTACCCATCTAGGCAGGTCTCAAAGAACAGAGAGTGGAGGAATCGACCATCGGACTACAAAGCAAGTGTAGGCCTCTTGGGAGTTTCCTCCTACTGCAAGTGTGTCTCCAAGCTGTATGAAGGTAGGGTGTTGCCGACCGTGCAAATGTTAAGCGAGGCAGAGCAAACAAGCTATGCGAGGCGAAACAAGAGTGGGGAAAGGAGAGGAAACCATCAACTAGGATGGAGAGGAGAGGATGGACTCAAAGGGGTAGACCCTAATGAGTTTGGCGAGGGGAGATGGAGGTAAACAAGTCCCCACCCCATGGCATAGCCAGAGGGGGTAGGAACCAGGGTGGTGGAGTTGGTGATGATTTCTCATGGTGTTGAGATTTCAATCGCCGGGTGTATAGAGGAGACGGAGGATGCCCTTAACTACAGGAGACTGCTAACTATTTATACACTTTTCCCAGTACTTAGGTTGGCCATATAAAAGAAGTATCCAGGGAAAACTTAGCCATGGTCTAAAGAGTGCGAACACCGTTTGACCCTGAAGATGTATGACCCCACTACAGTAAATGATCCCCTGGACTGTCTATTTCTCTGGGTGTGTCAAGCACTCCATTAGTAGATAGCCTTCGATCTCTTTGCCAAATTAACTAAGTTCAAAGCTGATGCCTCTCATTTGTTAACATCATACGGAATACCAGGTGATCAGTCTGAAAGGCCGTCTTTCCTGCATCTATGCACCTATATGCAAATGCATTCAGATTATCAAGAATGCAGAACACGTAATAGATTACTTGGATAAATTACTCTATCATCTTTCACCGAGGCTGAGTAGTTCTGGATACGATCCTACTTCTTGCTAGTATTGGTTGTATTCAATATAGTCACCTCCCGATGCTATATACCATTACATCTTTAGACTCAAAAGTCTAGTACCATTTTCCATATGTGTAATAAGCTCCATGTAAGATTGCAGCTCAATATTACTTTATGGCTCAATAATACTTTATAGGTTAAAATAACTTTGTTGAAAAATATAAGCAGTTGTTACATATATGGGATATGGTACTAGACTTTCGAGTCTAAAGATGTGATGGTATATAGTGCTAGGAGGTGACTATATTGACTACAACCTATACTGGCGGGAAGTAGGATCGTATCCAAAACTACTCAGCCTTGGTGAAAGATGATAGAGAAATTAATCTAAGAGGACCTGTTACATATTATGTATTCCTGATAATCCGAATGCAACTGCAATTGAGTGCATATAGGCAAACAAGACAGCGATTCAGACTGATCACCTGGTATTCGGTATAATGTTCGCAAATAGGCGGCATCAACTTGAACTTAGTTCATTTGGCAAACAGATGGAAGGCTATCTACTGGTAGAGTGCTTGACACCCTCAGAGAAATATACAGTCTGGGGGATCATATTGTTACATATATGGGATATGGTACTAAACTTACAATCCTAAAAGAATTTGATGGTATATGAAGCACCATGTGGTAACTACATTGACTATAACCTATGTTAGCAAGAGGTAGAGGCAAATCCAGACAACTCAGCCTCGGTGAAAGAAAATAGATTAATTTATCCAAGTAGATCTATTACATATTCTACATTCTTGATAGTTCGAATTTATCTGCTCATGAGTGTATATATGCAAGAGAGACCAGTGTTCAAACTGATCACCCAGTATACCATTAGATATTCGCAATTGAGCGCCCCCCGCATCAAACTGAACTTGGTTTATTTATCAAACATATCGAAGGCTATCTAACTGGTGGAGTTCTAGATACCCTCAGAGGCATAGAGAGACTGGGGAATCATTTGCTAGAGCAGGGTCAAATATCTTCCGAGTCAAACGGTATTTGCACTCATTAGACTATGGCCAAGTCTCTAAGGATACTTTATATATAAGGCCAATATAAGTACTGGGAAAACGTGTATAAATAGTTAGTGGTTCCGAGTAGTTAAGGGATCATCAAGCAATAGAGTAGAGCCCTTAACAAGATATCAAGTGATTAAGATAACAAAGATTTCTTTCTGCTATCAAGAAGTTATCTGTTTTTGCCTTTATCAGAATCGAGCTTTCTTGACAGTTCTCTGACTCTCTCGATATGAACTTTCCTGACAGTTCTCCTACTCTATCAATACGAGCAGGGCCAAGGCAATTTTTTCAGTACTGAATTGGCTACCCTGTAACACATTTGCTGTAGTGGTGTCATATATTTTCAGGGTCAAACTGTATTGGCACTTTTTAGACCATTGTCAAAGTGTTTAAAGATATTTCTGATATATGGCCAACATAAGTACTGGGAAAAGTGTATAAATAGTTGGCAGTCCCCTGTAGTTAAGGGATCATCAAGCAACAGAGAAGAGACCTTAACAATATAAAATGTTATTAAGCTTTGGGGAATCTTTAATCTTAAATCATACTTTTTAATAAGCTTTCCTGACAGTTGTCCAATTTTCTCAATACGAGTATGACTTAGACAATTCAACAGTACCGAGTTGGCTACCTCATAACACATTTAAAGTATTCTTTTATTATCTATCTAATACAGCAATTTGACATGTTGTTTAATTTCTTTGATAATAAGCCTAAATACTTTCTTCTTATAAGCTTGGAGAATAGCTATGGCCTTTACCTTAACCTTTCCTTTGGCCTTTCACCTGGCTATTATCCTGGTATTTATCTCCTTTACTTTTGTCTTAATCTCATCTGGGAATGATTTGTGCTCTGCTTCCAAAGCTCTTTTCCTAGTATTTTGTACCTTATGCAACTGCTGCTCTACTTTATTCAGCTCTGAATCCATTTGCCTTGTAGCCATTACTTGTCCCTCAGAAGCATACAAAACTGTCCCTCTCTGAAGTTAACTCCGACTTTGTGCCAACCGTCTTGCATTTCTCGCCTCCTCAGCTGCTCAATTGTATTTCATATGTTCCATAGCTAATTCTCTCTACTATGCTAAGATTTTTCCACCTTGTAGGACAAGCTTTAATCTATTCTGAAAACCAGGTAGTAGCTATTTAGCTGCCAGCTGGAATTCTTCACCTATACCCTTTAGGGCACCAATGGTAAGTGGGTGTTACAGTCCTATGCTGTTAGCTGACTTGCAACAGCTAACTCCTTCTCTGTGGGTTGGAAGAATATGACTCGGCTGTCTGTATGGTGCGGTATGGGGTGTGGCGCTAATGATAGCCATTAAGGTAGGAGTACAATGGCAATACATAGTACAAGGTGGAGGTCCACTACTGCTCTTAGGCCAATGCCTAAGTTGTATTGATAGTCGAACCCTATTGTTCCAATCGCACAACGCTAATAGAGGAGCGGAGAGGTAAAGAGGTAAAGTAATTGTTTAGGAAAGAACTTAGATGGTTGTGTGAAGAGTCCTAACTACAGGCCGCTTTTTTCTTTTTTTTTTTTTTTTTTTTTTTTTTTAAATATCATATATTCTTGGTTAAGTTGCAAGAACTTGCATACAGTGCTAGCTATGGCATAACCAAAACCTTAATCCCAAAAAGCAAATACAAAGGAAACCAACGGCAGATAAAGCTCCAACTAGACTGATAACTGTCCATACACCTCGTACAGTAAACTCAAGTGAGGAAAAACCAGCCAAGGAAACATACAGTAAGCAAGCCTTCAGGTAAAGAAAGACCGCAAGTTTTTTTTCTTTTTTTTTTAAGATCTTGGAGACGAACAAAGGAGGCAGGCAGGGGACCCTAATGGGATAGGGGCAACCAAAGGAGGCAGAGATGAGAGGGGGGACAGCAACATATCAGGGGGGAAGCTATTCTGTATCACTTGTAGGTAGCCGACCAGGTTGAGGAGAAGTGGTGAAGAAGACCAGATGGGGTCGTCCACACCTATCCCCATGACACCTTGGAGGTACTGTCTGCGGGCATCAGCGGTGGCCTTGCAGGAGAGTATGGCGTGCTGAAAGTCTTCGCCGTGACCCCAGGAACGTGGACAGAGGGTGGGCTCCCCTTCAGAGGCCCAGGAGGTATGAAGAGCCAGGTAGCTCTTATAAGCACGCATTTGGTGAATGCGACCCGCTATGAACTTGCCCTAGCTCATGAAAGGGTGTGGGGATAGGGACAGTCTGTAAGGGTAATAGGCTGGGGGGGGGCAGGCCTCTCCCCAGTCGTTGATGAGGGTCTGGTGGGCCCGCCTAATAAGGCCAGTGTAGGCTGCGCGCGTAGCAGGTAGCCGGGGGGGAGGAGGACAGAGGGATGCGAGATCTGCATGTGGTAAGAGGGCAGAGGACAAGGATCCCAGGATGGGGAGGATAAGGTGGGCCATCGCATACACGGGGAGGTGGGTGCGGACCGGCGGGCAGGGAGGAGCAGCTTTCCAGTAGAGAGGCTTGATATTGGGCTGGAGGCGCCGTGTGGGGTCACGCCATGAGTCTGGAGCATGAGACTGCAGGAGGGAGTGAAAGTCCTGGGGGAGCCGCCCTGCGGCTCAGTTGATGGTGGGTGGGGCCCATACCAGTCTGAACGCATCCAGCCTACGGTGGTGGGCACACAGGAGGGTGATAGGAGGGAGGCAGCTGTAAAGTGAGAGGACTGAGGATCTGGTAGAGCGAAGGTAGTTGGTAACCTATCTCTGGATCTGGTGCCAGAAGACGTCCATGTGCCGTAACATTCTGCGGGAGGGTACGAAGAGGTCAGCCCCATTGGTGAGGGTGGGGAGGAGGAGGGAAACAGCAAGGCAGTGGCACAGGTTAAGGGAGAGGCCAGCCCCACGTGTGGAAAGCCTGGGGACAGTGGCGAAGGCGCCTTGAGCATGGGCGAGTCATTTGGAGAAGTGAATTGATGTGGAAAGGGATAGGTTGAGCCAGTAGCCAAGCCACCTGAGAGAGTTAGCAGGATGGAAGACCTGCCCATCCAAGTGTATGGAGATGATGCAAGGGGAGTGCCGCTGGTTCTTAGTGCACCAGTGAATAAGCTCCATCTTGGGGACTGAGAAGGGAATATTGAGCGATGCTGCGCTACGTTTGATCCTAGAAAAGGCTGCCTGCAGCAGCTGAACATTGCGGCGATAGGTAGACGATGATACAGTCAAAGCAAAATCATCAACATAGGAGGGAATAAGGCCCCTGGAAAGGGATAAATGAAGGAAAGAAATATAAATAACAAAAAGCAAAGGAGATACAGGAGACCCCTGAGGGGTGCCAACAGAAACGGAAGAAAAAATTCCAGCTGAGCCCTGGAAGAGAAGACGGCAGGTGCAGCCAGTAAGGAAGGATCTGACCAAGGAGATCAGGTAGTGATTGACCCCTTTTTTCTTGAGTACAGAGGAGAGAAAGTCAGGATCCACATTGTCAAAACCCAATTTGATATCAAGGAAGAGGGTGAAGACGCAGAGGGCAGGGCGGTGCAGGGTTCAGACAGTTTGGGCGAGGGCGGTAACGGCATCAAAGGAAGAAAGGCCCGCGAGGGAGCCACATTGGTTGGGACTGTGGAGTCCAAAGTCACTGGTGACAAGGGCGAGGTAGGAGGTGACAATTCTCTCCAAAACCTTGGAGATTGTCTCGTGAAGGACGATGACCCTAAAGGAGACCAGGGTGTCGTAGGATGGCTTGCCTGCCTTGTCCAGTACCACTCTGTTGGCCTTTTTAAGGGAGGGGAGGTGGAACCTGTGGAGGAGAAGAGGGGAGAGGAGGGAAACTAATAGTGAAGGGGTGGTGCGGTGGTCTACTTTCCATACCCCATAGGGGACGGTATCAGGACCCGGCACTGAGGAGGAGGAGGAGGCTCTGAGGGCGGCTGAGATCTCATCTGAGGGCACCTCAGGGGCATCAGAGTAGGGTCGGAGAATGGAGGGGGCGCGGGGGGAGGGACGAGGTGGGAAGAAGTGGTTGAGGGGAGCATTGTTGATTGACTCGGGAGTGTCAGTCCCTGGGAGCGTGTGGAAGCGAGTAGTGGGGGAACCTATAGCTAGCCATTTGGTGGCCCAGAGGGAAGAGGGGGTGGTGTTAAGGAGAAGGAAGGTCTAGTGGGCCTTTTTTGCCCTCTTTGTAGACCTTAGAGGGCAAGTCTGGCACCAGAGATGTTACCGATAGAGTGGGTAGAGTGGGCCCTGCAAGCAGCGCAGTGATGTTCTTGTCTAAGAGTAGAGAGGAGGGGTCACCATCAGGGCATGGCCCTGGAGGACAGACGCGAGAGGGGAGTATGGTTGTGGAGCAAGGAAAGAACACGACAGAAGTTGGTGTCGAACTATGAGGCGAGAGAAGCAGCAGTGGATAGGCGGGGGGCCTCAGGGACTGTCAGCTCCTCAAACAGGGGCGAGAGGGTGGCCCAGTCAGTCAAGGCCTAGTCGGAGCGTGGAGGTGGTTGTATGTCTTTAGGATGCCTAAAGGAGAACAATATGGGGACATGGTCTGAGCCAAAAGAGGGGAGGGGAGTGCTCCAAGAGGAGAAAACAGGAAATAATCCTGAAGAGGCAAAAGAAAGATCTAAAACAGAGGGTCTGCCTCCGCCCCCCAAAGGGAAGCGGGTGAAGACCTCAGGGGTATTCAAGAGCTGATAGCTGAGCTCGGCTGCCCTGGAGAGGTAAGGCAAAGAAACAGCTAACTTGCTGAGAGGCTAGGCCTACAGCGGGTCATTGGAGGGGTGGTGGATGTTAAAATCGCCTAAGGAAAGATTAGGAAACCCATCCAAGGAAAACATCTCAATAGGGGAAATAGTACGCGAGAAGGGCACCCTGCCGGGAAGGGAGTATGAGTTCAGTACCTGGAGGCGTGGAAAGGAAAACCCAAACAGTCTATCTGTTTGGAAAAAAGCAAGTCCTATAGTGTCAGTTCTCCCAAACAAAACGGGAAGTATGACGCTCATAGAGAGTAAGGCAGAGGAAACATAAGAGGCCACCCATGGCTTTTTAGGGGAGGAACAAGAGGGAGAGAAGGACTTGAAACCAGCAAAGGTGGAAACACGACTTCGAAAAACTGGGGGATCCTGAATGCAGACCAGGGAAACAGGAAAGGAAAGTTCAACTAAAGAATTAAAAAAGGAAGAAAACACATCCCAGCTACTTAGGCAGTTGTGTTGAGCAAGGGAGAGAAAGGACGAGGCGCTAGGGGCCTCATGCAGGGGAGAGGTGGTTATGTAATCCATTACTGGTGTTACACATATGGGAAATGGTACAAATTAGTTGATGTGATAGTATATAGAACTGGGAGGTTACTATATGACTACAACCCATGCTGGCAAGAAGTAGTGTCTATAGCAGAGCTGCTCAGCCTCAGTGAAAGATCTAGACTCTAATGTACGGAGTGGTAAAACTCTTGATAATTTGAATGCATATGTACTTGAGTGCATATATGCAGGAAAGACAGCCATCTGGAATGATCAACTGGTATTCTGCAAGATGTTTGCTACTGGGCTACATGTACTTGAACTTAGTTCATTTGGCAAGTAAATTGAAGGCTATTTACTGATGGAGTGCTAGACACCATCAGAATACTAAAAGGTTCGGGGGATAATTTGACCAAGCGGGGCATACATTTTCAGGGTCAAACAGGGTTTCTACTTTCCATGACCCTGGCGATGATATCTAAGGATACTTTATATATATAGCTAACATAAGTACTGGGAGAATTGTATAAATAGCTAACAGTCCCCCGTAGTTAAGGGATCATCAAGCAATGGAGAAGAGACATTAACAATATATTCAGTTATTAGATAAAACAACTTTAAAGCTTTCGAGAACCATCTTTACCTTTTATCTTTATTCTTACCGGAACTTTCCTGACAGTTCTCCTACCCTGTTAATACAAGCACGGGCTTGAGTTCAGTAGTACAGAATTGGCTACACAGTAACAACTAGGCAGAGCCCATAGGATCACGGGAGGCAGTCGAGGCGCTGGACACCACCTGGGTGGGTGGGGCACCATGCCGGGAGGAGGGCCTGGACATGCTAGGGGCGGACTGGGCAGGCCTCAAGGGCCTGGGAGTGGTTAAGTCAACGGCAGGATCCAAGGGACCTGGAGGAGGCGTGGAGGTGCGTGAGACTATTGTAGAGCAAGGAGGAAGAACTGGCAAGATGTCCATCTCGTCATCATCTGTGGTGGGCTGGGTGGATGCTGGAGCAGGTGGGGGGGGAGGTGGCCTGGAGGGGCAGTCCTGATTACAGGCGGAGTGATCCCCGTCGCAGTTCGGGCAGCGTTGGGGGGAAGTCAGGCAGCAGCTGAGGACGACTTTGGTGTTGCCCTGCTTGGGGCCGGAGGGATTGGAGCATCTATGGTCAGCTCTGGTGTGGTGGAGAGAGCAGAAGGGGCATACTGGGTGGGGTGTTTTGCACCAGGGGGTCACATAACCAAAGGCCTAGCAGTTGTGGCATTATGTGTAGGGAGAGGAGGAGAAGGCTCTTTCAGACCGCCATATGGCTAAGAAGAGCGGAACATGTGGTACAAGGGAGGAGGCGTGCTCATGGGAGGTAGTTATGACTAGCGAGCAAGAGTGTTGATGAGGCGCGAGGCCAGGTCCCTATTGAGGAACCTAGCGGAAAGGATAGGGACACCAATGGAGTTATGGATTGATGTGGAGAGGGGGGAGAAGAGATCATCTTGATTCTTGGGGAGGTATGTGGAAGGAACAGAGTGGATTGCAATCTGAATGGCTGTAGGAGACGGGCAGGAGGGTAGCAAGTGGTTGTCGCTCACTGGAAATGATTGATTGAGGCGCTTGGTAAGGGCCTCAAAATATGGGGTGTAAGAGAGGGCAGGGACTTTACCATCAAGGCCAGTGAGGGAGATAGATCCTTGGTCGTTGACGGAGGCCTTGAAGCCACGGGGAAGGTAGGAGTTGGCATCAACCAGTACCAAGGCTACCAGCTCTAGAAGGAGGCCAGAGCTGACCGCTGCATCAGGGCTGAGGGCTGGTGAGGAAATGGGGGCAAAAGATTTGTGAGCTGCAGTAGTGAGAGGGGGTGGAGAGGGTGGTAGTTGAGCCTAACTGCAGGCTGTTTTTTTTTTTTTTTTTTTTTTTTTTTTTTTT
>QFET01005432.1:32641-45131 GCA_003316355.1 Tuber calosporum | reverse complement strand
TTTTTTTTTTTTTTTTTTTTTTTATATTATATATTCGTTGTTAAGGTACAAGAACTTGCATGCAGCTCTAGCTATGGCATAAACAAAACCTTAATTCCAAAAACCAAAAACAAAAGAAACCAACAGCACATGAAGCTCCAACTGGACAGGTAACTGTCCATACACCTTGTACGGTAAACTCAAGAAAGGAAAACCCAGCCAAGGAAACATACAGAAACTAAGCTATCAGTTGAGAACAACCACAAATTATTAAGAATTTGGGGACGGAAAGAGAGTGTGGGCAGGGGACCCTATGGGGGTTGGGGCAAACAAAGGAGGTGGCGATGAGGGGGGGGATAGCAACATGTGGGAAGGGAAGCCGACCTGCGTCTCTTGAAAATAGGTGACCTGGTTGAGGAGGAGTGGTATAGAAGACCAGATGGGGTCGTCCACGCCTATCGCCACGACACCTTGGAGGTGGTGTCTGCAGGCATCAGCAGTGGCTGTGCAGGAGAGTGTGGCATGCTGGAAGTCTTCGTCGAAATCCCAGCATCGTGAACAGAGGGTGGACTCCCCTTCGGAGGCCCACGAGGTATGAAGGGCTAGGTAGCTCTTGTGGGCACGCATTTGGTGAATGCGGCCCGCAATGAACTTGCCAAGGCCCATGAAAGGGTGGGCGGACAGGGATGGTTTGTAGGGGTAGTAGTTTGGGGGAGGGTAGGCCTCTCCCCAGTCGTTGATAAGGATCTGATGCGCCCACCTCCTAAGGGCAGTATAGGCGGCGCGCATGGCAGGGAGCGGGAGAAGAGGAGGACAGAGAGGTGTGAGATCTGCACATAGCAAGGGGGCGAAGGACAATGATCCCAGAATCGTGAGAATGAGGTGGGCTATAGCATCCACTGGGAGTTGGGTGCGGACCAGCAGAGAGGGAGGGGCAGTTTTCCGGTGGAGAGGATTTACATTGAGTTGGAGGCACCGTGTAAGGTGATGCCACGAGTCAGTGGCGCGAGACTGCTGGAGGGAGGGGAAGTCCAGGGAGAGCCGCCCTGTGGCAGGGTTGATAGTGGATTGAGCACATGCCAGTCTGAGCACAGCAAGCCTACGGTGATGGGCGCAGAGGAGGCCGATAGGAGGGAGGCAGCTCCCAAATGAGAGGACAGAGAGTCTGGTAGAGAGGAAGCAATTGGTAATCTGTCACTGGATCTGGTGTCAGAAGGCTTCCATGTGCCGTAGCATTCCGCGGGAGGGTATGAAGAGGTCAGCCCTATAGCTGAGAATGAGGAGGAGGAGGGAGACAGCGAGTCAGTGGCAGAGGTGGGGGGAGAGGCCAGCCCGCGGTGGGGAAAGCCTGCAGACAGTGGAGAAGGCACCTTGAGCAAGGGTAAGTCATTTGGAGAAGTGAGTTGATGTGGAGAGGGATGGGGTGAGCCAGTAACCCATCCACCTGAGAGAGCTGGCAGGATGGAAGACCTGCCCATCCAAGTGTATGGGGATAATGCAAGGGGAGCCACGGTGGTTCTTGGTGCGCCAGTGAATGAGCTCCATCTTGGGGACCGAGAAGGGGACATTGCACGCTACTCTGCGACGCTTGATCCTGGAAAATGTTGCTTGAAGCACCTGAACATTGCGGCGATAGGAAGAAGATAATACAGTCAATGCAAAGTCATCAACATAGGAAAGTATAAGGCCCCTGGGAAGGGAAAAATGAAGGGAAGAAACATAAATACCAAAATGCAAAGGAGATACAGGAGACCCCTGGGCGGTGCCACCAAAAACAGAAGAAAAAATTCCTGGGGAGCCCTGGAAGAGAAGACGACAGGTACTGTAACGCCTCCCTGGGTGTATGAGGCACCAAAGCGATGCGTCTCGGTAAGGTATAATAATAACTAACTCAGATCCCAAACTGTCGGGACTTCAAGTGAGTGATAGCTACCGGAGATCTCGATAGGTTGTCAAACAGCCGTCGATTACTATATCGCCAGCTTTGCTTAGTCCTAGACTTGCTTGCTGTGGTTTCGTGAGAACTGAAAAGAAGTAACTGCTCAACCAAGTATATTGGTTTCGCATGGGCTCTACCAGAGAACCTCTCATCATCGTTCTCCATGAACCTCTTAACCGTAGAGCAATGAAATACCCCTTGCTTGCGGCGGTAGATCCTCGCGTCCATCTTAACTGTGTAGTTCTGTGTGTGGGAGTCGTATTCCAACACCTCGAAGGGTCCTCGCCATCTGGGTTCCAGTTTCTTGCTTCTACCAGATTCTGTAGCGAACAGGTCCCCCCAAACTAACAATCGATCGCACACATCAATGGGTTTGTGTGTGGTCCTTCTTCTTACTGCCATCCTGGTACTCCTAAATCTTGCCATCTTGACAGATTGATAGGCCTCATTACGCAATTCCTGGTGTCTGTTCAGGAAGTCATCGGAGGCATGCACCTGGGTGTTTCTGACTCTGATAGTCGACAGCATAGGGTAATCTCGTCCATACATGGCTTTGTATGGGGACATGTTCAGGACATCAGAATGTCCTGCATTCTCGTAGACTGCTAACTCGGGAAGCGCAAGTAACCAGTTGTTCTGCCGCTTGTTAACAACATTCCTCAAGGCGGTCTTAAGTTCCCTAATCTTTCTCTCAACCTGGCCGTTGGTTTCGTAATGTCCAGGTACTGCCTTGATGTGCTCGATCCCCAAAGACTTCATGCTTTGGGCCCAAAATCGTGAGGTAAAACGTGGGTCCGCATCGCTAATAATCGACATAGGTACTCCATGTGGAGTGAAATTATGGTGCCGGAGGAGGGTGAGGGTCTCTATAGCTTGACTGTTTGAATGCGTAGGGATAAACTAAGTGAATCCAACCACCCTATCGACAACCACTAGTACTGTATCGTACTTGTTGTTTCCAGATTTGTTGAATGGTCCTGCAAAGTCGATAGCGTAGGAGGTGAATATCTTGGAGGGTACTGGCATAGACTGTGCCTCTCCTTCAGGTAGCTTGTTGCGTTCCTTATTCCTTTGGCATAAATCGCATTGGCGAACATAGTCTCGAAAATCCTTCCTCATCTCGAGCCAGAATATGTATTCTGTAGCATAGCGTAGGTTCCTATCTGCGCTATGGTGTCCTCTGTTGTGAATCTCATCAATAACGATCTCCCTGAGTGTCATTCCATTCACTGTATGTCCTTTAGGTATGTATAGGCAATCTTGACCACCCCTGGTTGTTGCATACATTAATCCATCACCGATCATATAGTGGGATAGCTTGCCACCTCTTTCAGTGTTGCTAGCGTCAGAAGCCTCCTTGTATAGGTCATCGTTCCTGTAGGCTTCCACCATCTGTCTTCTCCATTGGCTGCTCATTTCTGCCACTACTGCTGACGTATCCCGTTCATCCTGTACTCGCTCCAGGCGTGGTACTTCCTCCTCCTTGTCCTCGTAAAGCTCGTAGAGTGTACACTGGTGGTGAGGCAGGGTAGGTGGTTCGATGACTGGTATAAGCCTTGGTTGGCCTAGTGCCGCATTGGAGTAGAGGGGCCGCTTAGGCTCCTTTGGTAGTTATTGGTAGGGACTCTCCTGGTCCTGATAATCTGAACTCATGTGTCCTAGTTGTTCGTTCAAACGTCTTCTGATAGCATCCAGGTCCAATACTAGCCGTGGAGGTAGCAAGATGCTATTCCTTTCTTCGTGGGTAGAGACTAGCTCAGGTAGAACTATCTTGTCTCTAAGCTTCTCATCCTCCTAGATGGTACACTGACGATCGTAGCATGCACTCCAGTGCATGGCCGGATGATTTCTCTCATCATCGCTAATCTCCAGGGTAACTCTGTCTCCCCAATCGTTTCCTGCCTTGATAGAGCAATCTGAGTTATCCGATGAAAGTGGTTCTTCAACGGGAAGTGGTTCGACGCGTGACATATTTGAGGATGTAAAAGGTATGTTATGAGGGTTTGAATCTTCTTCGTTGGTAGAGTCTTGAGCGTAGTTTGGTTCTGGATCAAATTGCTCATAAAGACGGGAAAGAGCGTCAGCTAAATAGTTTCCCTTCCCAGGCCTATAACATATCTTCGCCTCGTATTTCCCCAAGTGGGTTCGCCACCTCAGCTGTATGCGTGAGGGGTTCTTGGCTGTCTTCATGTACACCAGTGGTTGGTGGTCGGTTATGATCGTAAATTCATGCCCTGCAAGAATATGATCAAAGGAGGTTAAGGCATACATAATTGCAAGTGCCTCCTTATCGGTAGTTCCATAATTTATTTGTGAGTGGGTGAATTTCCTGCTGTGCAATGCCGCAGGCCTCGCCATTTCAGGTGTGTCTCCTTGTCTTACCCAAGCTCCTACCCCTGAGTCAGAGGCATCCGTAATGAGCCATATCTTTTGTCCTGAGGTATAGTTGATTGGTCTCATGACCTGATTCTGTTTAGCGATTTCCTTCACATTCTCGATGCATTGATCATGTGTTGGTGTCCAAACAAACTCCTCATTTCCAGTAAGGTCTGTCAAGGGTACCATTATAGTTACGATATGTGGTAGGAATTGGCTAATGTAGTTTACCAATCCTAGGAACTCCTGGAGTTGCTTCTTATTCTTCGGTGTTTCCCTCTCCTCAATCCTCCTGATCTTTTCAGGTGATGCTCTAAGCCACTTGTCATCGATAACGTGGCCTAGTACTTGCAATTCTTTAGCGAAGAAGTCCGACTTCTTTCTGCTTGCAAAGAACTCCACTTTTTCCAACTTGTCACAGACTGCTTTAATGTGTTTCAAGTGGTCGGACTCTGTATCTGAGAATATGAGTATATCGTCAATGTACACCCACACGAATTCTCCCAGGTAGTCGGCGAGTATGTCTGACATGATCCTCATGAATGTTCCTAGTGCATTCATGTCTCCTTGTAACATAACCTTGCTAACGAAACCCCCAAAGGGTGTTTTGAAACTGTTATATTTAACATCGTCAGGGTGCACTCTGGTTTGAAAGTAGGCGTCACTTAAGTCAATCTTGCTCCTGTATCGCGCACTTACTAGTGCATTGAGTAATCTCCTCTGGTTCGGAATAGGTTCGTTATCCTTCCGTGTATTGTCATTTCTCGCTGTAAGGTCCGCTAGACATCTGATCCTGCCATCAGTCTTCCCTTTGACTGATACAAACATTGGTGCTGCTCCTAGCACTTCTGCCCTTTCAATGACTCCTTCTCGCTGTTTCTGGTCCAGCCATGCTTTGAGTCGAATCTCGTACTTTTCTGATACTGAGTATGTTGGCATTGTCTTCTGATTCTCTGGATCCTTTAATCTGATTCGGTGGTTGATCTTCCTTAAAGGTGGTAACCTTTCAGGAATCGGATCTGGGAATACCTTCTGGTATTGTTCCATTATCTCTTCTGTGCTTGTCACAGCTGCTCAAATTCTGGCACTTGTTGGCATGCAATTGACCCATATCTTGTGGTCCGGAAAGTGAATCCTCAGCTTTCCACATTCGACTGATGCTTTGTTTCGCGAAAGTAATGGCATTCCAATCAAAGCATCGTACTTGGCTAAGTTTCCCACCATCATTTTATTGCCTACAGTCTTCATCTTCCCAATTGCTATGCTGACATTACATTCTTTCTGGGATTCTGATCGTGGCCCTTTCATAGCCATATGAATAATTGCAGGAATTGCCATTTCGCTACATGGGATTCCATGTGTAGTGACAAAGGTTGCGCTCAATAGGTCTGTTCCTATTGTTCCTGTATCAAATAGGACTCTCGCTTGTTTGCAGTTAATCAGGATTGTTCCTTCGAATGCTGTGTGGCTCTTATCTCCCTTGGGTAGGGTGTTCTGTGCTGATGCATTGGTCTCGACTTCTAGGGCATTGACATAAACTTCATCTTCGCTGCTGACTTCTTCAACTCGGTTCGATGATGTTTCCTTTTTTGGTGTCTTTCCTTTCCCTTTGTCGCTTTTGCTAGGACAATCCTTTGCCATATGTCCCTTACCTCCGCAGGTAAAGCACACTCCCTTTTCTCTTGGAGTCTTTGTCTTGCTTGTTTCCTTTTTCTTCCACTGAGGTTTGCTCTCCTTCTTAGGGCTTTCTTCCCTGTATCGATCCTTCTGTTTCTCCTTCCCATATGCTCCAGTGTCATGAAGTATTGCGTCGACCTTCTCTGCATATGCTATCGTGGTCTTGATAGTTTCATCGGAATCATACCAAGTTTCAACATCTCTCATTAGTCAGCTGTGCATGCATTGGAAGAATTTCTGGATGAAGGTATATTCAGATATTGTGCCTTCTGGTAGGCGTGATCGATACATCAATAGGTCAGTTGCCACTGTTGTGGTGCGTTGAGTCTTGCCGTTCTTTTCTTGCTCTATCTCGTGGAATTGTCGGTATAGGTCATCCTTTTGTCTGGATGTTTGGAATCTCTCTCTTAACCAATCAATAAGTTAATCTCTGGTTAAATCTTCGCCATAGTGTTCCGCTGCTTGTAAAGCTGCTTCTTGCGCTCTCCCTTCTGTGTATAGTTTCCAGTAATTTCCCGCGCCATCAGTCTTGGAGTTTACTCTATGTAGGCGTAGGTACAGTTGTGTTGACTGGTACCATCGATTGAACGCTTCTGGCTTAAGGTCTTCTCCTTCACCACTGAACCTCTTTGGTGTAGGAACCTTGATGCTAAGCTTCGCTGTGGTTGCTGGTGTTGGCTCTCTAGCCACTGGCGGATTACTAGGTCCTGGATTCGACATGTCGTCTGAATCACTAGAGCTATCGGAGCTCTCTTCGCTGTCTGACCTGCTTGGATCGTCCTTGGGTGTTGCTACTTGCTTTCCCTTCAATCCCTTTGGCATACCGGAGAACTCTCCTGGAGTTCTCGCTTTTTCTTAGGCTAGTTCCTTCGCCGATTTCACTAGCAATTGCTTTGGTTGGTCTTGTGATAACTGTCCTCCCGCTTCGTCTACATTGAAGCTGGATGCTGTAGATTGTTCGCCTTTGGTGCTCTGACTGCCTTTCTTTTTGGTAAGTTCCTGTCGCAGGATCTGCTTACCTGACCTCGTCTGAAGTCTCTCGTCACCTATTCTGGGAAACTGCTTGCAAGCCTGAGGTTTCCAAACCTCTGCCTGCTTCTAACCCAACTACCTGTTGAAGTTAAAAAAATGTAACGCATCCCAGAGTGTATAAGGCACCAAAGGGATGCGTCTCAGTAAGGTATAACGATAACTAACTCAGATCCCAAACTGTTGGGACTTCAAGTGAGTGATAGCTACCGTAGATCTGGATATGTTGTCAAACAGCCGTCGATTACTATATCGCCAGCTTTGCTAAGTCCTAGACTGACTTGCTGTGGTTTCGTGCGAACTGAAAAGAACTGCTCAACCAAGTATATTGAAAACTCTGTCTGTAGAAGTCTGCCCTATCTAAGCTCCAGAGGGGCAGTCTTAAATACATGATCTCGCTTTTCCAAAGCTTTCCATATCCTTCCATTTGATTTCCAATCAACGGATATAACCAAGCTCCACTTGTAAAGTCTTCCAATAAAACAAATGCCTCATGCACTGAAACAGTACTGCAAACAAAATATGTATCATCCCGATACATGAAACAAAACATAAAACAATTGGGTATCAGCCTGATACATAAAACCCAACATAAAACAAACTAAGTATCAAACGATACTTGAAACCAATAACAAAACAAACTAAGTATCAAACGATACTTGAAACCAAAAACAAACTAACCCCTTACTAGCCCTGCTAGTTTCGGTTAGCCTTGTCAGCCTTAGCAATAGTAACCAATACCGGTTACAGGTACTGCCAGTAAGGATAGACCGGACCCAGGAGATAAGGTAGTGGTTGACCCCTTTTTTCCTGAGTACAGAGGAGAGGAAGTCTGGATCCACGTTGTCAAAACCCCCTTTGATGTCGAGGAAGAGGGTGGGGACGCGTAGGGCTGGGCGGTGGAGGGTGCGTACTGTATGTGCAAGGGTGGTAACGGCCCTAACTACAGGCCGCCTAGGGGTTCTAGGATATGCACTCTTCCCTCAACCCTAACCCTCGTGACTTATATCTATATATCACACTCTCAGCATGACTCATATTGAGTCATACAATGAAATCCATCAGCTGACTCCTATGAGTCAACTGCGCACCATACCAAACCAATAAAAACTCATAAAATATGTCATGTGCCCTAAAGTGGTCACATGTGCGAAATACATGACTCATATTATGTGTCATGTGCGAAAATTATTACCTCATATGACTCACAAATGTGTGTCATGCGCAAAATCAATCAATCACAATATAACCATGATTGCACTAATGTGCATCATGTGAAACCCTATGACTACTACTGAGTCATAGTGCGAAATCTGACAGCCTTATGACTCATAACTATGAGTCATATGAAATCCTGCCGTGCTTAGTCACCAATCGTGACACCTTGTGGGGTGGAATACAGATCGAACAGTTGAAGGTTTAAATGTTTGCTGACGGATGGTGTCAATTGTATTTAAGAATTCAGATTTATAAAAGTCTCCACTGACTGTTCTTGTTGATGCTTCAATAGCGTCTACATGATAGTGTTTATATGGCTGAAATACTACCACATCAAGTAGCTGGAGGACATGACTTGAATAAGGAGGTAGACAAAAAACAATAATCTTGTATTTGTACAATAGTCAAGGAATTGTTTGGTGCAATACGAGCCATTACTATTAAGGAGTAATAATCAATAGACTTCCTCTTGGCGCGTGGTGGAGAATCGTTGGAAGTGAAAATCTACTTCATTGTCTAACGAGTTGTTGTTGTACCCAGTTTCGGATATTGCCATGAGGTGGTATGATAGCAAGGAATTCTTGTTGTAGTGTACCATGACTCGAGGTGGATGACAGCAGGAACTAATATTATCAGTAGCAATGCTACACTATTACTAATAATATTTCAACAAACACTAACCAGTTCACAATTTGTTGAATTTCCAAGGTAAGTATGACAGATTGGATCATGAGTAATAATCTACTAATCTCTGCCGATCCCAATACCTAATCCAGTTTCATCGAAATTATACTAGTTGCATTGTTCAATATTGTGATCTTCATAAACAACACAATATTTTTCAAGCCTTCCTCATATCTTTTCGGATTCATGCACATTCTGATCAATATTGTAGGTATACTTTTTTTGAATATTTGTACTCAGGTTGGAGTCCAAGGAAATGAAGTGCCCAGTGATCGCAAACCGGAGCTAATCCCAAACCTCTATCTGCATATTGCAGGACTGAATTCGTACATCCTGCTTTCATCTGCCCATAAGCACTTATTCCCACTGCATATAAGCGGTCTAAATATATGCATACAGCCAATCCTTGCAGTGGAGTGAGTTTGAGGTTGGTACCTGGATGGTCCAGAGGAGTTTGACGTCCTTGCAGCCAGCTACAAAGTTGGGAGACAGGAATCTCAGAAGAGCGAGCAATTGCTGTAAGATTGGGATAGTGCTCAAAGCAAGACTGGTAAAAGTTATAGCGGTCTGAATCCAGACTACAATATCATCATACTG
This sequence comes from Tuber calosporum, assembly GCA_003316355.1. NCBI lineage: Eukaryota > Fungi > Ascomycota > Pezizomycetes > Pezizales > Tuberaceae > Tuber > Tuber calosporum. Next base: position 35,632 of record QFET01005432.1, on the reverse strand, counting down.
CTGCACACTCTGGCGTGAAAGGATAAATTGATTTCGCTGATTGCTTATTTAGCATTCAGGGTGATTTGACTTGATAATTGGATGATAATGGAAGTTATTCATTTTCTCTATATCTATTTTTCAATATTAATATTTTTTTCATTAGTGGCTACTATCTTATTACTAAGAATCTATATAAATAAAATTAACCTCAGTCAAGAAAAATGTTAATATATGTGATTCGCATAGGATATGTTTTTCAATAGGAAAAGAAGCCACATAGTGATTTTGAGCTACCAAGTAATATCGAACCACATTTTTATATTGAGCTGGCAGGCACTTTATAGAAGGGTCCAAGGTTTTATGCCAGCGAAAATCCTAGAGTTGTGGCTCAGAAGCCACAACTTTGGCATGGGTATCATACTTTTTTCTCTAATCATTCTTTCTATGAAAAACAGCTTATTGTATCTTCTGCTACCATGTGGCTTTGCAAAAGCCATAGTGCTTGCGGTTAAGTAGATGGCTAAAAGCTTAAGCTCATTGACTGTCAGAATGCATTTAGTTTCCATTCAAGTAGACCATTGAATGTATAAAGGCCTTTAAGAGCAGTTTTGCCAACACCCACAAATCTATTCAATTTTATTCAACCCGTCTGCATAGTGAGTTAGTTGTTTAATAATCTAATTTAAGTTGCTCTTAAATCACAGTTTGATTGTAATTAATATCTAGATATTAAGATATAGGAAATATATTAGCTTCTACTCTCTACTAATATTTAAATATCATCCTAGAGGTGAGATTGAAAGACCATTATCTGAACCCTTGTTTAACACATTTTCCAAATTATTTTTATTGGAACTCATAATACTCCATCACGTTTCACCCTCCTAGTGCAAGGTCTGATTGTTCCACTTGTTACTCTAATTCTCCTCATATCTCCCTAACTAATACCAATTAACAACCATTAGTCACAATCCTTTCTCATATAAAACAACCACTATCACTCATACAAAATCACACATTATCTCCTTCAAATGACTCTTTGTACAACCAAAACTCATATAAACCACATATGAGTCATACTTGTCTCATATGTAAATCCTTATCACTTCTATAAGAGTCATAAGACAAAATCAAGAACACTCATATTATAACTTAAAACTATGAGTCATGTCAAACTTATTTTCACTTCCGTGGTGTAAATTTAGGTTGTTATTTTCTAATTTATAACTACTATTACTCATAGATGATACCATAAAACTCATATTGAGTCATATTTCAAAAATCTAATCCATGTCAATTCCTCTCTGCCCTATCCAGAACCTCTCTCCGTCACGTTGTAATGGATAGTGATTCTCTAATATGCCCTCTATTATTCGACATAATCTGGGAAATATTTTCTTTTCAAAAAACTGCAAAAAAATAATATCTTATCATCACTGTTGACTTGGTTTATTTATATTGTCACTCAAGTAGGGAGTATGGTAGCTCTGATACTGCGTGGATTTTCTTCTTAGTAATGCAACAACTTATTTCATTCCAGCAATACCAACACCCCTCTCATTTGCCCTAAAGCATTATAGTATCAATTCAAAAATGGAAATTTCAGCTAGCAATAAAAGATAGGATAAAACTAAAACCCATCTTCGGATCAATGCGTATGATATATAAGGCATAGAACCGTTAGGAACAGTACAGCCAAAACAGAATGAATCCGAAATGTGAATTGCAAATCGCTTGTTTGTTTAGAGACAGCTAGATGTAGGCTATGTTTTTCAACGATCAAACAAAAAACCATCCCCCATTGTATGCCAGTAAGAAAATTGAAAAGAGAGTCATATACCATGCCACCAAACCCAATTACTTTTTCTGAGTTTTTCTAGGCTTCTTGGCTTCCGTATCTTTGTCAAAACCTATACCGTTGAAGAGATCGTTAGCTGAGGTCGTACAATTGAATTTGGACATGATATTAAAACCAGAAAGCAAGGAAATGGCCTCCTGAATAGTTTCTGGTCATATCTGAAACTAAAATATGGAAAGTGCCTCACCATATATAGGGTTTCCGAGCTGTAGAGCAAGTACCGTTAGCCAAAAATTGTGGTATGATAAAGAACAAAGGAAAGATAAACAAACTCTCTTAAGGGAATGAATAACCTATATGGTTGAACAGGTTAGCACTGTACTTAAATATCTAAGTAAAATAAAGGTTTCCACATACATCGGTAACTGTAATAGTCTTGCGATTGGCGTGTTCGAGATAAATGGTGCATGAACGAAGGATCTAGAGAAAAGTATATCAGTTGCTACCGCAACACTGCTACCAACCTTCACTCCAGAACTTTAAAGCCGGCAAACCTTTTTGAGGTGATCAGTCATTGCACCACGCATCTCATTGTAGATGGCCGCAGAGATACGTTTAACCCCGCCACGCCTAGCAAGGCGACTACCAAGCATATCAGCATGCCGAAGAACAGCTACGCCGTAAGTGTAGTCGGATATAGATGAAAGAGAACAAACCGAAGATCGCCCTTGGCTATGTTGAAGGAAAAAAATAACTAGTTTAGCGCCCAACTTCACAACTCCACCATAAAGAAGGCAGACAACAAAGGAAAAGACCAACTTACTAATGCCATGAACCGAATCTCTATGGATCTTTCTCTGTCGCCTCATACGACTGAGCCCGACCCCCTTTCCAAGGCCAGTCGCAGACTTCCCACCAATGGTCTTCCCAGCGCCAGAAAGTCTTCTCCCACCGCCAGAAAGTCTTCCTCTCCCGGTAGGAGGAGGAGCGCGGCCGATATTGCGGGTAGGAGGCATTTTCGGTTATCCTTTTTAGTATTTTTTATTGATTGAACGGGTTGTAGTAGCAGGGGAGAGGCCGAGGATTCCCTGAGTGGTTGTCGTTATTGCGATTGCTGGCCAAGGTAAACCCAGAACGAACCGGAAGGGGAGAAGGAGGGGAAACAAGTTTGAGCAGAGGGAAAGAGAAGAGAAGGAGGGAAGGGTAGAAGA
>QFET01005432.1:0-32622 GCA_003316355.1 Tuber calosporum | reverse complement strand
AGGATAAGGGTGGGCGGGAAGACGCGGTGGGAAGATGTGGCACGCATAGCAACCAGCCAAGCTCTGGAGTTGGAGCAACGTCACGTGGTGGGACCACCCGCAGGAAGTGTGTTGCATGAGATGGCTATCTGCAAGTGCTCGAGTACGGTATCTGGCAAGTATGATACTCGAACAGGTTGCAGGCATATGGAACCTGAACATTTGAATCCGAATTTATTACTCTTACGAGTATAGGTGGTCAGATACGCACAGACAATTTGCCATACAGTTTTTTTTATCCTTGTGTTCGGGTTCTATCTGCCTACAACTTGTGTTCGAGTAGAAGGAAGTAGAACACACTGCACAGGGAGGAAGGATCCTGGGAGCTGAATTTAGTATGGGCGCTCAGATGCGCACAGACAATCCGCCATACAAGTACGGTACTCGTACAAATCTTTTCCCCCTTCTGTGTTCGGGTTCTACTTGTACTGTACTCGAGTACATGCCAGGGACGTGTATGACACTTGGTAGGTTACGACAGTGTTTCACTGTTTCCTCAATATCCGCCGGGATATAAGTTTTGTCAGCGGGATAAGTGAAACTTTTCCCCTGGCTTTGTACCGTGCAAGTACTCGAGTACATTGGCCGGATTTTGGGCGGATCTGCCGTATTTGAGGCTCCGCGGATGTTTCACGGGGGGGCTTTTTTAAAGTTGGGTTCAAGAAAGGATTTGTCTGGCATCCCGGAACTAAGCTGCAACCTACCTTGCCCTGTCAACCGGGGTTCATCGCCACCTTCTACCATTGCAGTAAGTTGATATCGTGATGCTTTCACAGACTCTCCTCCCCACACAACAGTACCATAAGCAAACATCCAACCCCAATGCATCCCTAACCATAGCGCACAGTCCACATTCCCATATTCATATACAAGCACCGGTATTTCATCACGTACTATATGTGTCACCAGTACAAGTAATCGTACCATCATCACTGTACACCTGTTGTATTGAATTATTTACTACCAACCACTCGTATTACCGTAACATATCTGTACCACATCATCATCATACCCTCGTGGGATCGCAGCAAGCACAAAACCTCCCGAAATGTGCAAGAAAGCCTCGGTAGAATAAAATAGAGAAAACAGAAATAATGTACCTCAAAAAAAGGGGAAAATACAGCTTTGCGGTATTGTCTATTCCCCGCTTGTATTATGTTTGGGAGGAAGCTGTGAGAGAAAAGAATAGTGGCCTGGCCTGGTGATAGGCAACTACCCGGAATGGATTAGGGGCTGGATAAATTTATTCGCAAATAAAGGTTGCTTCGCTGAAGAACTTTCCCTCCTCCTCTATGACCTTATCGCCGATTCGGACTTTCAAAGTCATTTTCTTTGAGTACTATTTATAACTGTCAGAGCCTTGTACACGAACAGTAGTATTTGTACAGTTGAGGAGGGTGAAGGCCAACCTGGTAGATATAAGGTTTTGTTCCAGCGGCACTGGAAGCAATCTTCTTGATGAATGCCGGAACTTCCGCCATGACATCCACACGGTCGATCCTGTCGCCCAGAGGCCCCTCGATAACAGCCTCCAGGTCCTTCCCATCCATGTTCGATTTCCAGACAAACTTCGCCTCAGTTGGTTCTGGCCACCCAGCCTCCTCATCTGGCTGGGTTCTCAGATGCTCGACGATGCCACAGGCGCTAGCAGCGATGAGCTCCCCATCAGTCACGATGCCGGAGACATTCACTTTCGAGCTCCCATATGAAGGTGGGGTGGTGAACTCCATCATGACAGCGGACATAGTTGGCCCCTGGAAATTCGCAAAGTTCCACTTGGCAGCTAAAAAAATATCACCCAAGGTCAGTTCCATGTAACGCCACCAGATGCCACTGGAGAACATACCAGCATGATGGGGTTTCATAGCCTGCAGCGCCATCACCAACATAGCGCTTCCGGAGAAATCAATCCTGACCGGCTCGGACTTCTCCGCGACAACCATGAATCCCGTCAACTTGTTCCTGGGCCAAAAGATATGTCTGATGGCGCCCCACGGCTCCGCAGAGTCAGTTCCATACAGAGATTTCCCATCCTTGCCGATCTTGAAGCCGGGGCCCAAGCGTGTGCAAGTAAGGTCGATGCTAAGCTCTGGATCGACCATAGACTTGATAGAATATGAATTTCCGTCCTCAGACATGGTTATCGCCATGTCGTCAGCGTAGAAAGAGTAGTTTCCATCATCAAATCCATAGTTCGTAACAGGCCTCGAAGACCAGACAATTCTGCCGTCAGGGTGGAAAATCTTAGTGCTCAGCTGCACGGTGAAATGGAGGTTCCTGTTTTGCAAGAGCGAATGGTCAGTTGGTGGCCTGTGAGAACACAAGGGAGAAGGGGTTCTGGTAGCTTACGCAACATTTGAGTAGATGACCTGCACGAGTCCATGATGGCCTGAGCCTGCGGCGAGGTAGAAAGTTTGAGTTTCAACGGAGGTTGTCTCAAGGATATTCCATTTCATATCTTCTCTGGTGATCTCATTAGAGGGATTCGAGCACTCCTGTTTTGCTACGGAATGGAAAGCCTCGGGGCCATATATCGGCTCAGCGGTACCAGCAACGGTAGCCAAACTGAAAAATAAGTTAAACCTTTCTTGCCATCGGACTCAAAAAGTAAAAGAGTGAACATACGTGCTCTGAGCAGCAGATTTAACCCAAGAGAACATGTCTAATATCTGGACCTGTTTGCAAAAGTGATGTATAGTTATGCAGGTATGCAGTGGGAGGGGAAAGGAAAGAAAAAGGCAGGAAAAATGGAGAGGGAAAGGTGACTCTTTGCTTGGGTACAGTAGGAGCGACGTCGGTTTTGTTGTTCCTGCAGCTTGGCAGCGGAGCAGGTTAATCCTCTCTTCTCTTCGGAATTTTTTTTTCCCCGAGCATAAGTTACACACACTACCGCACGCTTTTATCAGAACTTTTCTAGTATAGGTTACTGTGGGGGGGATGAAAACTGTTTTTGGTCGTCATCTGAGACCTGGTATGATGCCCAGTCCGGTTATGAGTAAGTCAAACCGAGTCAACTACCGTGGTACAATACCGTACTATCCTACTGTACCCAAGCACCGCAAAAAAATCTGCGATTCGCCATCGGATTATCCCTCCAAATCTTAGCATCAACACACGATAGGTTTAGTTTGGCAAGTTAACGGAATTGCGATTGACCGTCGATGAGATCAAACAAGCCCAAAGCGCTCAGGCTATACCGTGTCAGGAAACACTAGTCTTTCTCAAGAAATTTAGTCCCGGGCCCCGGAGTTTGCGACCTCCCGGGCTTTTATTCTGTTTTAGTTTTTGGTTTGGCTGGTTTGCCGCCATGCCGCAAAGCGGCTGTATACTGTACGAGTACCCCGCGATGGGTGGTGTCTCTTATTGAATAAACTTGATGATCCCGAGATATGGATGGCGAATCGCAAGTGTTTTTACGGTACGTATATCAGTATTCACCCAAGCCCCGCCGACACGGACAGGCCGCCACCTGTACCGTGCTCGAGTACAGATAATATCCTCCGCCCGGGGAGAACACTCTGTAGTTCAGATGCTCCGCCAAGTTGCTTCTTGCTGTCCAACCAGCCCGGACCCATATAAACTCTCCAGTTATTTCGTAGCTTTCCCTTCACGCCAAGCAGCCCCCTGGTTGTTTTTTATATTGCCGGTATTTTAAGCATCATGTAAGATACGGTATTGGTACTGAATAAATACTCCCAGCACAGCATGGCTCATAATATCAGTACGCCCTGCTCACTCAAGATTAGCTTTATTGGGCCCTTGTCCTTTGTGGTCCGGACGCATTGGTTCTGCCCGATACGGACGTCAGTGGATCGTCCACCCCGGGAACTCATTCACATCACAGCACCAGCAGATATCTACTATAATGCTCTGCGTCGATAATAAAGGATGATGTGGGCCCCTGGAGAGGATAAACCCTGCATTAATGCCTTAACGGCGCGTTTTTCATGATTTCTACCGCTACCTCACGAACGCCCCTTTACGAGTACACAACAAGCAGCCTATCATACAGGAAGCCAGTGGAAGGAAACACCAATGTCCACAGCTCGGGAGGATATAAACAGTTCACGCAAGGATATCGAAATGTAACGCCTATGCTTAGAAAAACATAAATAGCCACGAAAAAGCCAATCAAATCGAATCCACCCCGACACGCACCGGAGAAGGAAAGCCGAAGGAAAAAACAAGATCTTTAATGAAATAGGGAAACATCACTAGTCATGTTGTCTGTAGGAAAATGATGATAATCAACTACCCCCCAGCTGCGCCCTCAACGAGTTGTTCTCTCTCCTCAGTCTCCTTGATTCTATGTCAGTGTGATTCGATACGGGGGTGTACAGCTCAGAGGATAGCGGCACTCACATATTGTCCCTCTTCAACTTTGCTTGCTCAGCCCTCACTTCTTGCAAAATCTTCAACAGCTCAACATCTCTCCCAACCTTGACACCACTAGATATTTTGACCAATTCTTCATTGAACTTCTCAAACATTACGTCATTCTCGTTCAAACAGTCATTGAAGTCCTTGTCCAAGACCTCAATTTCTCTATCTTTCTTGGCTAGCGCCGCATCAGAGCTTTCCTTGAGCGCCTCGTACTTGGCATTGATCTCGTTGATCTGAGGGAGACGCGCTTCAACCTGATCAAGACGGTTTGTGAGTTCCTTGACTCCACGGGACGAAACCCTGGTCGCGAGACTCAGCTCTTCACCGATCTTATCAATTTCACGCTGAAGACTCTGGTCAACCATCGTGATCGCCTGCTTCTCGTTTAGAAGGCGCTCTCTTAATTTTTGGGTGCTCTGCATCTTCAACTTTTGGGGGCCAGGGGAGCCAGATATGCCAAGCGATTTCTTGACAGGTATCTCGCTTCTGTCTTTGCTCATTTTTCGGCTCGGAGTCCCACCCCCAATTGGTTTTGGCAGTTGGGAAGGGCTTGGGCTTTCCGCTCTGTAATTCTCAATGTCTTTGAGCCCGCTAATGCCGGACTTTGTGGGGGTTGTCATCTTCTCAAGATCAGGGCTCACTCGGGCCGGCAGGATCTGCTGGTAGTCCCGATGGGTCGTTAAATCGCTCAAGGAGCTTCTCCTCTTCTTTCGGACCGGAGGTCCGGGAGGCAGAGGCTCGCCACTTGCAAGATGGGTGGGCCCAGAAGTAGCAGAAAGTGGGCGTATTGGCGATGAGGGTGAAGGTGGAAGGGGTGTGAAAGTGGAAAATGCTGTTGGGCGACCTTGAGATGTTGGCCTCTTGGGGAAGTGGTATGTTCTGGCGTCATAATCTGTCGATTTCGACCTCGAGATATGGCCCTTCTGTAGTTCTTCTCTGCGGGAATTTTTACTCAAAGTCCTCCAGACAGAGGCACCCTTTGGTGAATCGCCATGGTGTTCTCCCCTGATAGGGTCACGGGCGGAGGAAGTATGAGTTAAGCCAAACCGCTTCCTTAAGGAGGCGGTGGAGTAGTTCGAGCCAGAGTGAATAGATTTGTTTCTCCTAAGCACCGCATTCCCGATGGGGAGACTAAATTCCCCGTTGTTCATTACCAGCGGCTCTACCATCCTGTTAGTTTCAAGCCCAACTTTCTTGGGTGGGGTGATATTTACCGCTGAAGAGATTGTCTGCCTCCTCGACTAGCCTGTCTACAAGAGGCATGAACTCCAATGGGTCTTCGTCCTCGACCAAGAGTTCAGTGAAAGCTTTTGTCAAGAGACCTTTATCGTCGGGGTTCTCGACTTTATTCTGCATGTTCTTCAACAACAGGACCAGCATCTTGAAAGCTCGTTTATTTTGAGGAGCCCAGTCGAGGACAAAGATTTTGAAAAACCCCTCGAAATCGCTAGGATAGAGAGTATCGCTCTTCGAGCGGAGTTCAGCAAGTCCTTTACCGTCAATAATACTTCCCATACCATCTTTCCATTCCCTCCTCAGGAACATCTTGAAAGCTTCCAAGACAATATCGATACCCATATTTTTCCCATCTCTCGTAGCTTTCGGGTCTGTGAGCATCATTCCTAAGAATCCCTCTGCTGCTGCACCATCTATACTCTGCATGTTCCTGAGAGGCATCAAATCCGAGTGCTCGGCGGATGAGAGCTTCTTCAATGCTTTCACGAAGGCCTTGAATGTCTCCTCCAGCCTTTTCAATGGGCTCTCACTAGGCATGGTTATGCTCTGCGAGCTAATCTCTAGGTCACCTTCATCCGGCTCACCATTCCAGTCTCCCATTATCCCGAGAACAGTCGAACGTTTTTGCAGCATTGCCGAACTACGGTCTAGCATCTTGGGCGGTAGCATTTGGTTCTGAGTTCTATCCATCAATTGCCTAGACTTGCTCGGGCTTCCCGGGGTGCCTGGGCTGTTGCTGTTGCTACTTCCAAATACGGAGGAAAGAAGCTTAACAGGACTGGGAGGTCTGAGCCTACTAAACCTGCTTTCGCCATCAAATGGGACACCCAGAGATCGCAGCAGCTTCCTGTTTGCTGACATCAAGGGTGCGGTCAGAGGAGGATGCTGAGGTAGAGAGTGGAGTCTGACGATTGAAGACAGGCGCTTCGTGAACACGGCCATGAACTCCTGGCGAGAAACGGTATCAGTTGAGGAATACTCGTTCCAGCTGCGGAACTCTACTCTCAGCTTATTGCCCATGATAGCCTCGACGTTAACAGCTATATCAACACCACCCTTCCCTATATCCGCTGCCAACTCCCTTCCAGTCTTCCCCGGGCTCCCAAGGCCGCCACCACCGTCGTCGATGTACACAGTCACACTCCCCTTCTTGCCCTCGGTTGTATATCTATCTTCGTTCCCCCAGACACAAGCCCACAATCCGAGACCTTCCACCTTGGTTTCTCTCAACCCAATAAGGCCCTTTCTGCCATTTAATACGCGCCCTTCAAGCCTAGCCTTCACAATGTCTTCGGTTAACTTGGTCGCTCGTCCCTCATAAGCATTGAGAAGCCTGAGTCTTCGGATCCCCATCCCCCCTGCCCTCACGTCCCAGCTGTCCTTTAGGTCTCGGGCAAGAGTCATCCAAACAACGTCCCCCCCATCACTCTCGGCAAACTTCACATCGGCCAGGTCCATCCAACCCGCAAACTGCAGATCACAGCCTAGGCCTTCCCGCTTAGTGCCGCTACCGTGATTACTTATACCTCCCCCCCCGGGTTTATCTACTTCGGCCATTATCGCTCTCGCCTGCATGGACGTATGTTTCGGTCTCCGTAGAATAAGCAGGCGGTCGGGGAAGAGTAATATTGTGGAAGGGATAGCTTCGGATGTCTTATCATTGAACGGCGGCAATACATCCAGGAAGTCAAATGCTGTAATTAGTCGCCCGGGAAGTCGAAGTGAGGGAGGCCAAGAAACCACGATAGATTGCAAACGCTTCGTAGTTTTAGAGCGCTCATCCTTATCGGAAGACTGGAGCGAACATATTTCGGTGATTATCTCGCGCGCATCGATAAGCTTCGGCAGGGAAGGGTCATCGAATGAAAGCAAATTGATGATACTATCAATCAAGAGGGTATATCTCGGTAATCTCTGCACAGGCTCAATTATCATTGACCTTAGTTTCTGTTCTCCGGCTTGTTGAACTCTCTTAGAGAAAGAAGAGTGTCTATCCTTAGCAAATTTGGCAAGCAGCTGGGGGAATCCGGAGCTAGCTTGGATATATTCCTCGTAAGATTCTTTGAAATCTGGGAACCTCCTCAGGCAGCAATCGGCGACTTCCGGGAGCCCACCCTTTTCGACTTCCTGGAGAAAAGCCATATTAAGCTCAAGTATTCTATCTAATGAAGGCGGAAATAGTGCTTCCAAATCCCTCCCGTTGGGAAATCCGCCATCTCCTTTCCTCTGTGAAGCGCGACTTCTGAGCGGTTTGACCAAATTGTCCAAAAGGTCTTGCAATTTCCAAACATAGCTAGCCTCCGTAATGCGCAATTGTTCCAGTTCACGTTCGATCCCTTCTATAGAATCCTTTGGGGGCCTCGGCCTGGCGGATGCCGGCCTACTCTGCGCGCGCTTTAACTTTGTAAAAGGCAGATGTGTAGGTTCGCCAAACAATGCCAGTAACTCTTCAGCCTCCTCCGGAACAGCATCAGGCTCCACCTCAGCGGGCGAGCGAAGCACAAGGTCAATGTCCAGCCATGCCAGGAAGCGCTCTGCAAAAGCGGAACTAAGGTCGCTAAGCAAACTTTCCGACTCCAATTCCTTCAGGCGCGCGGCCAGGTCCCCAGCGTGCATCTCGTCGAAAGCCACGGCTTGGGCTTCCCCACCCGGCAGAACATTGTTCTTTTTGCTCTTGAGGATTGTTTCCTTTACGGTTTTGGGAAGCTCTGAAAAGTACTTTAGTACAGCGATTGCAAGGCCTCTGTAGACTTCTTGATTCTGCTTTTGGGATGGGAGGTGGTTCACGGCTGCGTACAGCGGGGACGAGGGGGATAGTGTAAGCTTCGGGTATGATTGCAGGCCAGCACAAGTAAGGATATGAGCTTCTATGCGGGATACGGAAGTGGAGGAAGAGGAGGAGTGCGGGTTGAAGAACACAAGGACATGTCCGAGGACGGGATCGGAGGTGCAGTAGGGTGTGCAGTGGGCGAGGTGTGGCGGTGGTGATGAAAGCGATGCCATTGGATTCTGCGGCTTATAATATGGAGACGATGAAATAGTATGGTATGCAGTAGGGGTAAGGCGTATATACCGGATTTCTAAGTGTCAGATCCAGCCGGAGAGGTTTGTTTGGGCTGAGCCTCCGTAGAAGAGAGGGGCAGAAGCTGGAGACGGCGGTGGAGGGGGGCGTGAGTGGATAGAAGGAAAAAGCAAGAGATGGCCGCCTTTCCAGTCTATCGGTATAGGGTTGGGTTTGTTTGAGTATGATAGGAATAGAGGGAAGCTCACATGATTCCTGTGGGTATGATACTCGTATATCGAATGTTTGTTTGACAATGAAACGTGGGTGTTGGGTTGAGCCTGGCAGCTGGCGGCTGGTCTTGAATTGCTGCAAGTACCTGTGCAAGCAAGTTACCGTAGCCAGCTACGTGTGGTTCCAGACACTATGAAATGGCGCCAACATGCATGAGTATGCACCACCTAAAATGGTTTAGCGTGCCAAGAAGGAGTCTCAAATCATCAGAAATCACGCCAGCCGAGACGGACATGCTGGCTGTGGATGAAATCTGGCACCCATCTACGAGTATGATGCTCGAGTACTCGAGCACATGCATATCCGTAAGCGGCCCCATGTGAGCTGAAAGACGAGATAAAAGGTCTAAGGTGGCGTAGAAAAAAGAGGAAAAAAGGAAAACATGGATCGTGTTGACTCCAATGCGGCATAGAGTGTTGCGATTCAAAATCAACTTTATGACCTGCGCTGCTCGAGTGCTCTTGGTATGTGCCGCATTGATGATGGCGGTGGGGAATCCTCCATAGGTACCGTAGGCGCACCATTAGTGATACCTGATGAATTGAATATTGATGCACCTGCTGCCAAATCCCCAATAAAAACACTTGCCATTGCTAGTTCATATCAAATCTTATCGGAATAGAATCCGGTACTCGAGTACATAACAAATCGTGAAGCATAACGATCCACGGGAAGGGAAGGCTCAGAGCCCATGTAGAGTACTCGTAAAGGATCCCTGTGCCTTTGACAGCCACAACCGAGCCCTTAGAGCTGGGCGGCGGGACAGGGGTTGTTTCGGGCTTTGGACACGGTTGTGTCATGGTATCATATTGCACCACAGCATTGGCAATGTTATGGTACCCGTCTTCTACTGTAAAGTACTCGAGTATAATGTCTTGAAGTCTATCGAATAGCAATAGCCATCTACAAGTAGCTCTATCACTACTATTTCCCTAGCTCCACTTTTGGCCCTCCTGTTTAGGAAGGAGTTATGGGGTAAAACAGCAGAGGAACTCTCGTGATCCTATCACACGAGACTGAATTTGTCGCTTCATAGACTTGCAGAATGAGCCTCACAGTGAGATAAAATTGATACCTCTATAGGCCAGTGCTTCCAGCCTGGCCTTGGTTACAAATACCAAAGGGTTTCTGATTCTGAAAATAAATTAAAAGAGTCTGTACCATTTCCCTATAGCTAGGATGATGAAAAATATAAAGAGACTGTTATTATTATTTTTCCTCTGTTGGTTTAAGGTATCGACTGGTAGTGATTTATTTTCCGTTTGCATTTCTTATTTTGGGAGGACTTTATCTGTCAAAGATACACTGCCGCAAGCCTAATCCATTCTTGACCTTAGAGCTTAAAAAGTTAGAATATAATAATAATAATATAATAATATTATTATCACATACTCTGCTCCGGTCGTACGCACACCTTGTGGTAATAATGAAGAAACAACTTCAGGGAGATTCGTGGCACCTTGATTCTTCAAGTGGGCTCCTTCTTGGCAGGTTTTGGCCCCCTCTTGATATGCGGCTTCTTCTTTCAGGTCCGGATTTCTTTCCCAATTCAGGTCCTGGTTAGGACTAGTATCTGTTGCTTTCGTTGTTTTTCTTGTTCTTCATGGATGATTTTTTTGAAAATCTTTGTTTTCCTGATTCTTTGTCCTGGGTGTCTGGGAACGCAAGCCTGAACTATCTTACTAATAGCTGGGCTACATCTTTCTTGTCGCTCAGAATTGGGTATTGATGCAGCCCCAATTGAGAATCTCGACCGCTTAATATTATCGCTCCTCCCATCCGAGCTATCGCGCATTGCTACACCCCCTGTGCTGCGCCTACGGGTGACGCAGTGACGGAGTCCTGCCTCCTACTGCAGCAGGCACCACTAGGGGACCAACTCACGTATTATTTAGATTCCATGGGTTTGTGAATTTGCTTCGCATTCTGGCCTGAAGATTCCTAGCAGTTACAAGTCGGGTTTAGTTCTGGTCGGAACCCCATTTTCCCTATCCAGCCTCAGCAGGGTCCCAGATTCTTGTTTGCAGAGAGTCCCTATGGCAGCACTGGGGTCCCAAGAATAACATAAGCTTTTGTACGCTGCCAGGACTGTTATTTGTACAAAGAGAGAAGAAGGCTCGAAAGAAAGAAAAAAAAAAAGGAGAAATTAGTCATCGAATAGTAGTAGCATTGTCCATAGCCCCCTCTTCTCCACTGGTATCCTTTTCAATTTCAAAAGCTGTGGTTGATGAGGCGGGCGACACGCCAGCTCCATCCTTTCTTCGGTAGTGAAGCACCACGTCTCCGTGGGCTTTCCAGACGTAGGAACGCATGGTCGCCAATGTCATGGCTGGCGGTACAACCTGAAACCTTGAGTGAGTAGATTGGCATCAGAAACGGGTAAATGGCACAAACCTGATCGTGACAAAGAAGCTCTAGCCAGTCCTCTGGCTTTGGAGGGCTCTCGCCTTCCTTGATTTCAGGGGCGAACGAAGGTATCATGAAAGGGGGCTCCAATCTTTCTGCAACATAAGCGGCAATCTTTTTTGCTCTCAGCATGCGATTTGCGTTTAATCTAGAATTTTTGCCTTCGCTTTATGGGATGTCAGCGCTCGATGTGGTCGATCTGTACAGGCAGCTGAGATGGGTGGTGGCAGGCATTACTAACCTTCCAGACTCACTGGGTAGATGGGGGAGTTTGTCCTGCCATGGTATCAAGACAAAGCTTACTTTAACGGTATCCTTCAGTGGGATACGGTTGAGGAGGATGAGGTCTCCTAGCCAGGCTGGGGCAACCTTCTCGAGCAAGTCTGCATCCTCGCCAACACAAGAGACTGTGCCCCTGTACAGATCCGCAACCCCTCCGAAATCAAGTCTCTCTTCTTGGATAATGATTGTAGTATTTCCGGGAGGGTTTAAAACTGGCGTTTCGAGTGGTAAGCTAGGAGCAATGCTGCTCCTGAAGGGTTCGCTTACCCTTTCCCGAACCTGAGTCTCGTAGGATCCCCGGATCCTCTTTAAGACACCCATGAGTGTATCTTCTAAGGGGTCGGGCTTATCGGAGATCGCAGATTCATCTTCCGATGGCTTTTCGTCAACCGTTGATACAGTGGGTTTGTTTGTCATGTCCGTAGAGGCAGAACGGCCCAATTTCCTAGTTCCAAACGACCTCCATCTGCCAAGAAGCGATGAATCCTTCTCTTCCTTTTCTTTGTCAGCTGTGGAGGGGGTTGCGGGAGCATCGTCAACTGCTTCACCTAGTGAGGGACCGGATGAAGCTTGCTTGTTTGGTGTTGCATTATTTCCGGTTGAGAAATAGTCACCAGTAGTTGGTTTGTCAATTGACCCTCTTGTTGTGGGAGAAAGAGAGGCTCTCGGCCCACTCTCTCCTTCATTGGTGGTGGGTAGGGACGTCGCCTCTCCAGCATGTACAATATTAGTAGGTCCAAGGGCCGACGCAGGAGTTGCAAGACCGATCAGCATACCCGGTGTTTGTGGAAATAATGAATAGCCATTGTACGCCTTAGGGGTGGCAGGGCAAGGCCCTCCAGGAGATTGGGTACCGATATCAGATGAGGAGAAAGTAACTGGTGGCATCGAAATCTGTGGGGGTGCATTGGCACGCCGTGCTTGCTCACGTTCCTCTCTATCGCTGTCAAGCCTCTTCCTATAATCTTCATCGCGGGCGATTTCTTCGTCAATGAGGTTGCTAAACAGATAACGAAGGACCCATTTGCCAAGGTTAACTGAAAATTGTTAGTAATGCTGCTCCTGCTCTAAAAATGGGGTACATGGGCGGCCCTTACTTCTTTGATCATCCTTGAATTCCACTGCGTCTTCGGTGTCGGCCTCGTCGGCATACATCTCAGCGTCAAAACAGTAGTTTTCTTCCAAGACACAGGCTAGTCGGCCTGTTCGAGTGTCTATTTGACACCAGTTCGCCACACTTTCAACAGTGTTTATTTCGGCCGCAACATCTTCGAGATGCCTTTTGCCAAAGGAGTTGACTGGCATGCATTTTAGTAGATCCCACATCATCACCTCTCCCGCCGTGTCCAAGGTTAAGACCCTCCTTCTGTCATTTAGTAAAAAGTGCTTTATTAGACCGTGTTGTCCCTCAATGGTTTCGTCAGGAAGATCGTTTACGGGAGCTAGAACCCCGGGATCAGCGTCGAGAATCGCTTCCGATATTGAAGCTTGTCGGGCGTTAGGTATTGAATATACGGTGACAGCATCAGGGTCCCTAACGTTGGAGGGGAACGAGGATGTTGTCGACAGTCTCAGTAGGGCGCTTACGGGGATAGTTGACTGTTTTGGCCCAGCGGTTGTTGGTGAGCCTGGAGCACCCGGTGGCGGAGGTGAATTTACGATCCTTGGCCTAGCACTCGCTGATGAGGTCAACCTTGGTCGTCTCAGGTCCGGACCAATATCTGTATTAGTATCCACGTCTAGCCAGCGATTTATGCTGGAACTTTGAGTTGCAGTCCAGAGATAGTCACCACAAGCAACTACCTTGTTTACGCCTTCTTGATCCTGACAAACTGCCACACATATGCCCTCCTCTATCTCAGCCACATTTCGGACATCAGTCTTGGCTACCAATCCTGAGCGATCGCTGGAATGAAAGATATCTAGGTTGGGATGGGATGAATAGAGTGACCAAACGCTATCGTTGTGCATACTCAAGGTATGGATACATCTTCCAGCAGTCAAGCTCCACATCTTGATTGTAGTGTCGGAGGAGGCGGTTAATATAATATTGCCCTGCTGGCTAACAAGAATTGATCGCACGTTGTCAGTATGCCCAACAAATTTTGTGATCCTTTGACCTGATCGAGGATCCCAAACGCGGACTACACTCTCAGGACCACCGCTCGCTATGATACCTCCCCCAATCCCCAGTGAATATATCGAGCCCTTAGGGTTAGTGCCTTCATCACCCACATCAATCTGTAATTTCTCACCACCCCCCTTGAGATCCCACATCATGATTTTTCGGTCTAGCCCCCCGCTAGCCACCCAATCTGAGTGTTCGTCAGGTGTCGCAAGACATTTGACATAGTCACTATGGACGCCAATTGTCTCCGGTGGTAATTGATCGGCTGCATGAGGTCGCCAGAGCTTTACTGTCAAGTCTGACGAAGCAGACACAAGAGCAGCGTTAGAGTGACAGAGCGCGAGGTCGTTGACCCAGTGGGTATGGGCTTGAGCCTGTGCACAAAAGGTGGATGGTAGAGGAGCGGGACGAGGGAGGGCAGGTGAGTTTGCTGCGCCATCTGCCAGATCAACACCGATTTTCCAAGAGCAGATGGCTCCATCACGACCAGCCGAATAACTTTGCTCCAACCAAAAAATATCAGCTAAAAAATGCCCTCAGAAGCTGGCAGGTACTTGTGAGCTTGACTAAGAGGGCGAAACTTACAGAATTCCCTGTTTATCGACAGCGAGACTATTGACACCTAAGCGATGTCCACCAGGAGAGTTGGCGAGTGGTAGCACTGTAACTTTAATCAGTGACTTTACTGGAGAATACGCGGGGAACAGACCATACCGTAGCTGATCCGTTGGCGAGCTTTGCGTGCCATGGACAGAGAGAGGGGGTGGTTTGAAGGGGCACGGTCCCTACGTTGGAGAAGGAGTGAAAGTTGAGGGCAAGAGTTGCTCGCGGGACGGCGTGTGGGGTAAATCAGGACAGGCTACCGCAAGTACGGGGAAGAGTTGTTGGCGGGGGATGGCGGTATGGCGGAGACAGAGCAGGAAATCCGAATGCACCTGCACATCGGATTTGCGTAGTGCATCAGTTGAGGACTTGTATAGTATTATTCTTCAAGCGGCAGCGAAACGCCGAAACCTAACATGGGCGAATTTTTTAGATCTATAAGGTCCATGCTATAATACATATAATGGCTATATTCTTGGGCATAGTTCTGCAGTGCATACTCGAGCAGAGAGCATAGGAACGATATTCAGCACAGAGTGGCCGCTCAGGAAGAAGCAGTGAGATCATCATAGGGATCCCCATACGGTAGGCAACCTGTAGCGACTACAGTACTACGGTAGTGTGGGGAAGAAAGACAGTAGCAAGGTTCTGTGCCTTTTTTTTTTCTTGTGCAAGAAATTGGTGATATCGCTGTCATGGCTAAATCGGTTGTTTTATCTGCTCCAGATTGATGAAAGATTGCTCGCAACATAGACTACAGTGTGCGAGACAGCTGCCGGTAGCATAAGATGCCTTTTTAGAGTGGGGGCGTCATAGGCTTGGTGGCTGCCCGTGGACTTGGTGGTGGTGATGCCACAGTGGAGCTACCACTTACACCCGGATCGTCTCAATATGAATGGGTGTCTCATGTGCTAACTCAGGCCTTCCCAGCATGGTGCTAGCACCAGCGTGAATTGAAGTGAAAGCAAACCGCAGCAATAATGAACGGTGGTGAGAATGCAATCGCCAGTGAAGTGGACAGACCGAATGATGGAGTATCCGATTTTGTGTGTAAGTCAGGGCATGGCATCAACCGGTGTGCCTGAAAATGTAAGGACCCTTGATAGGGCCCGGTGCAGGACAAACGCGTTGCATTCGCGATCAACGACGAATCATGTCAAGCCTCGACCTTTTGTGGTGGGCTGGAGATCCCTGTCTGGGCTCAGAAATTTCGGAACACCAACGCTGATCTACTGTATCAGACCTTCTGATTGCCCGCAAAAGCCTCCCCCCCCAAAGTTCCTGGATCGAATCTGAGTCTCCATCCCCATCCCCTGGCTATCCTCCTCCCCGAGCTTCTCATCCCCTCCCTTTATTATACATCGACTCTCCAGATTTTCTTCGGCTCTATTCTTACCCTTGTACTTTGTTTAATACTTCTAGAGTCCTTCCTTCCATCCTTCTATGGGCAAATATACACAGTAAAATTCTCGGCAAGTATTTGCTCCACTGACGATATCTCACACAGCTGTAGTTAGTTAACGAATTCCCCCACCACTTTTCCCCGCCGTCATTGATACTGCAGCTATGGATGGCGTTCTGGTTGCGTCCTCTGGGAACAATTCAGTCGTATCTCCATCCGCATCTACTACCTCTTTACTTCCATCCCTGAACCCCACACTGCTTGTTGACTATCTATCAGAAGTTCTCTCTGTTACCGTCGGTGCTACTAAACGAGAGTTGGAAGCTCCCGGGAGTCTTCTCTCAGAAAGTCGCTATTCCGAGACTTTTCAGAAATGCTCCAGGTTCGCTGCAGAGCCTATTGTGGCCTTATATGCCTCGAAGGACCTCGCGGAGATTGAAGAATCTTCAAACGATGCCATCTGTGAGCTGGATAATCCTCCTTTTCCAACTTTTTTTTTTTTTTTACCATCATCACCAACGGTTACTGACGATTTGGTATAGCTCTTTCTGGGACTGTCTCACAATTCTACACGTACTCCATTGCGTTGGAGTTATTATCTTTACCATCCACAGTTGCGTCTATTGCTATTATCAAGCGACCTCAGCCTCTGGATTCCTCCATTCCTCTCCATGCCCAAATTCAAATTATGAGCCTCCCCGGGACAGTGGTGCTGAATAGCAGTGCTCAGGGCTCGGTATCACCCTTCGAGATATTGCATTCTGTTGTCCATTTGGCTTTGGGACCTTACTTCGATGCCTATACCAAGGGCCAAGAAGCTCAGTCTAACGGGCGGATCAACCGCTTTGCTGATGGTGAAGCCAAGACGGGCATTCCTGTTACAAAGAAAAAGATTGCCGAGTTAGAGCTCTCTCTTCTACATTTGCAGCAGAATATCGAAATACCGGAACTCTCCTTGAACCTTCATGGTGTAGTGCAGTCGGCTGTAGAAGAGGTATAAATGATCAATTATTTAGAGTAGTGATATCGGAAAGGGACTAACTTATAATGCAGGCTTCTCGTAGGAGTGCGCGACTTTCGCTGGACCTTATACCCGCAAACTTATTACAAGATAGCACGTTCCTCAATAATATTCAGTCCGTTGTAAATGCTTGGATTAAGTCAATCCAATCAATAACTAAAATGTCCCGAGACACCGAAAGTGGGACTGCCACCCAAGAGATTAATTTTTGGCTATCGATGGAGAATGCTTTGGAGGGGATAGAGGAGCAACTCAGGAGCGACGGAGTACAGCTTACCCTGGAAATACTGAAGCATGCGAAACGATTCCATGCGACTGTCAGTTTTATCGCAGACACTGGATTGAAGGAGGCTACAGACAAAGGTAGTTTTTTGTTCTATCCTAACGCCTGGGCGATTCACGTCGAGATACCTGCTGACGGCCCAATTCTAATAGTACAAAAATACAATCAGCTTATGCGCGATTTCCCGCTCGATGAACTATTGTCTGCAACAAGCCTTGCGAAGGTTCAGGATGCAATAATCGGGATTTTCATTCATCTCAACAAAAAATTACGAATATGTCCCTATCCTATTCGAAGGGCACTTCCACTTGTCGAGGCGATTTCGGCAGATCTAGATTCCCAAATCCACGCGTTACTTAGCGGGCGTCGGTTAATGCATTTGGAATATAATGATTTTGATTCGCTGATGAACGTTGCCGAAGGGATCTTTCGGACTTGGGAAGATAACATCAAAGAATTTACTAATGTTGCTCGAGAAGTGACAAGGAAACGATCTGAGAAATTTATCGCGATAAAGATATCAGCCAGACACCTCAAAACACAGGAGAGGTTGGCTTACGTCAAAGGCTTCCGACATGGCCATGAGCAGTTGCAACGAACAATCGCAAACGTTCTCGGCCCTAACTCGTACGAGAACGGTGCGAACTCGAGGGAGGGGGGAGCTGTATCGGAAGACATTGGTGATGTTGACGCCGTCGAGGAGGTTTCCCAGGCATATGCCGTTCTAAAGGATGTAGACGTTCTGGATGTGTCGCCCGAAGGTACGGATATTTGGATCGCAGCGGAGAATGCATATAATGAACGAACTTCTCGTGTGGAGAATTCCATCATTGCCCGACTAAGGGATAGACTGGCTACTGCGAAGACCGCGAATGAAATGTTTCGGGTGTTTTCGAAATTCAATGCCCTCTTTGTGCGGCCAAAGATTCGAGGTGCTATTCAGGAATATCAGACGCAGCTTATCGACAGCGTTAAACTTGATATTGCGGCTCTCCATGAGCGATTCAAGCAGCAATATGGGCATTCCGAGGCACATGCTATGGCCCAATTGCATGACCTGCCTCCAATTTCGGGTGCGATTATTTGGGCCAAGCAGATCGAGAGGCAACTGGACGCTTATATGAAGAGGGTTGAGGACGTTCTGGGACACGGCTGGGAGCTTTATCACGAAGGCCAGAAGCTACAAGGGGAAAGCACCACATTTAGAAAGAAATTGGATACACGCCCGATCTTTGACACCTGGTTGAGCGATGTGCAAAAACGCAACATATCCATTTCAGGGAGATTGTTCAGTATCACAAGAAACAGGGCCGCCGGTAACTCTTTGGAGCTAGTTGTCAATTTCGATTCTCAGGTCATTGCGCTGTTCAAGGAGGTCCGGAACCTTTTGTGGCTTGGTTTTCAGGTTCCCCACTCCATCAATAGTATTTCTAAGGAGGCAAAGCGTGTTTATCCATATGCGGTTAGCTTGATGGAAACTGTTCGAACTTTCGCTCAAATTAACAAAACAATATCCGAGATGTCCGATGTTTCAATCCTGCTCAGTGGTTACCAAAATGACGTGCACAGCTTGATAGGCAAGGGCACCCCCCTGAAATGGGAGTCCTTTGTTCACTTTTATGACTTGCATTTGAGGCAACTGCAGTATCTTCCTAATGGAACTATTGATCCTTCGACGTCGCTGCAAGGAAGGGAGAGCAAACATGTGCAATTCGTCCGGGACTTTGCCGCCGCTGTCTCTATTCTCCAGAGCAAGACTGGGACACTGGCTAGCATTCACGAGACATCACAGAAAGCCATGGCGGAGCTTTGCACCTGTCCCTATAATTTTGACGCCTTCCAACATAAGCTTGAGGTCATTCAAACCGCCGTTGATCAACTCAATCTAGAGAATTATGTCAATTTACCACACTGGGTTGGGGAGTTGAATAGTAAGATTGAAATGATTTTACTTGGCCGGCTCCAGGAAGCAGTTATGCGATGGATTGAGGTGTTTAAGAATGCCAAAGGCGACGAAGGGGCTAATGGTGACAGTCAGCGTAAGCGGATGAGTCGAAATGAGGAGGTTGATGTCGATGGGATTGCAAAGGAAAGGGATACTTATGACCCTCGCATGAAGAGACTTGTGCATGAGGTCAGCATCCGGAACCAGGTTATTTATCTCGACCCGCCGTTGGAGTTCGCAAGAGCGAGCTGGTTCTCTCAGTTGCACCGGTGGTTGAGCGTTGTCTGTAATCTCCGGAAGCTTAAAGCGAGTCGGTACGAAATGAACGTCAACCTAGCTGTGGGGGACTCTGAAATGCTGTTCTCCGATCTGGTAGGTTTTATATATTTTTGGGAATCCTCCTTTCCCTTTACTGATTGTGCACAGCCAGCGAGTTGCGCGTCTACGCTTTCTGATGCCTACGAGGCAATAGAACAAAAATTGGCGACGGTTGGAACGTATGTCGAAAAATGGCTTAGGTTCCAATCCCTGTGGGACTTGCAGTCGGAGCAAGTCTACGATATCCTTGGCGATAACCTTGAACGATGGCTTCAATTGTTGACGGAAATTCGGAAAACCCGATCCACGTTCGATACCTCAGATGTTAGTCAGTCATTTGGCAATCTTTCCATAGACTACGAGCAAGTTCAGACGAAGGTCAACGCAAAATACGATCAATGGCAGCATGATATTCTTGTTAAGTTTGCCAACAAACTTGGAAATCGTATGAGGGAAGCTCACGCAGAGATTGGGAAAGCTAGACGTGACCTAGAGGGTCAATCTCTTGAGGCTTCTTCTACGGCGCAGGCTGTATCTTTTATCACCATTGTGCAACAATGCAAACGCAAAGTCAAGTCTTGGGCACCGGAGGTTGAGCTTTTCCGGAAGGGAGAAACTACCCTCTCTCGACAGAGATACCAATTCCAGCAAGACTGGCTATTCGTCGACCAGATTGACGGAGAATGGGCGGCTCTGAATGAAATATTGGCCCGTAAGAGCAAAATTGTGCAAGATCAAACTGGTGAGAACTGTGTTGCTATTGGAGAATGATCGCTTTAATACTGACGACTTTTAGATGCTCTTCGAGCAAAGATTGTGGCAGAGGATACGGTTGTTACGGATAAGATTAACAATATCGTTGGAGAGTGGAATGATCAAAAGCCTGTTTCAGGCACCATGGCTCCCGAGGAGGCATCACAAACCTTGAGCAGCTTCGAGACGAGACTAACCCAGCTCAAATCCGAATCTGAGATGGTTTCGAAAGCCAAAGAAGCTCTTGACATCCCTGCGGGCCCGGAGAATGTCCTGGTTTCAATTCTTGAGGAAGTCCAAGATTTCAAATCTGTTTGGTCCGCTCTTTCCACAATATGGAAGAGCCTGAACGATCTCCGGGATACTCCTTGGTCCTCTGTCATTACTAGAAAGATTCGGCAGGGGCTCGAGGGTTTAATTAATATGACCAAGGAGATGCCTAGCCGGATGCGACAATATGCCGCTTTTGAGCACATTCAAAATGTGCTTCGCCAATTAGTCAAAGTCAATCCACTATTATCGGAGATGAAATCGGAGGCGGTTAGAGAGAGACACTGGAGTAAGATATTCAAGGCATTAAAGCCAGGACATAGACTATTTTTGTCTACTCTCTCACTGGGCACAGTTTGGGATCTCAATCTGATTGCTAGTGAGCCCGTGATTCGTGACATCATTGCCCAAGCACAAGGAGAAATGGCCCTGGAGGAATTTTTGAAACAGGTTTGTAGTTCCGAACTTCACATCCTTTGGATTGGCGATCTGATCTAGGCTAATGCTAACATTACTTCAGGTTCGGGAAACATGGTCAAGTTATGTTCTCGATCTCGTTAGTTATCAGAATAAATGCCGTTTGATTCGTGGCTGGGACGATCTTTTTGCCAAATGCAGCGAAAATCTTAATTCGCTCCAAGCCATGAGGCATTCCCCATATTACAAGGAGTTCGAGGATGAGGCATCCTCATGGGAAGACAAGCTGAACAGGGTTCATGTTTTATTTGACATCTGGATTGATGTACAGCGCCAATGGGTTTACCTCGAAGGCGTCTTCACCGGAAACGCTGACATCAAGCACCTCTTGCCCATCGAATCTTCCCGATTCCAAAACATAAATTCCGAGTTTTTTACCGTTATGAAAAAGGTCTACAAATCGCCTTACATCCTTGACGTTCTGAACATCTCTGGTGTCCAGAAGTCCTTGGAGCGTCTGGCGGAACTCCTCAACAAAATCCAGAAGGCACTTGGTGAATACTTGGAGCGCGAGAGGGTTTCATTCCCTCGGTTTTATTTCGTCGGTGACGAGGATCTTCTCGAGATTATTGGAAATAGTAACGATACCTATCGTATCCAGAAGCATTTCAAGAAGATGTTTGCAGGGCTTTCTGGCTTAGTACTGGATGACGATTCCACTATCTTGGGCTTCACATCAAAGGAGGGCGAGGAAGTGAGGTTGAAGAAGGAGATCTCCCTGATCAAGACACCTAAGATCAACGACTGGCTAACGGCTCTCGAAACCAACATGAAACTTACCCTGGCCGAGCTACTGGCGGAGGCTGTGCGAGATTTCAGGGACATTCTCTCCATGAAAGATTTAAACAAAGAGAAATTCTCCGAATATATTGCGCAATACCCAGTACAAATCCTAGTCCTTGCAACCCAAGTGGCTTGGACAACAGCGGTAGACAAGGCTTTGGCTGAAGGAGGTACAGACCTACAAGGCTTATACGGACAGGAGGTCAAGGTGCTCGCGTTACTTGCGGCAACAGTTTTGGGGGATCTCGGGCCTATCGAGAGGAAAAAATGCGAACATTTGATCACTGAGTTTGTTCATCAACGCGATGTCATATTTAGGCTTGCTAATTCAGGAGCGAATTCGACAGAAGATTACACATGGCTACTCCAAATGAGATATTATTATCAAGATGAAGGGGAATACCTGAGCAGACTCAAGATCAGAATGGCAAACGCAGAACTAGAATACGGGTTCGAGTATCTTGGTGTGGCTGAGCGTCTTGTGCGCACACCACTAACTGATAGATGCTTCTTGACATTAACCCAAGCCTTGTGCCAGAGGCTCGGAGGATCACCGTATGGCCCGGCAGGAACTGGCAAAACGGAGTCAGTCAAGGCGCTTGGTGTTCAACTTGGTCGCTTCACCTTGGTATTTTGTTGTGACGATACCTTTGACTTCCAGGCAATGGGGAGAATCTTCTTGGGGATTTGTCAGGTCGGAGCATGGGGCTGTTTTGACGAGTTCAATCGTCTGGAGGAGAGAATATTGTCGGCTGTGTCGCAACAAGTCCAAAACATCCAACTTGGTTTAAAGAAAGCTATCGATGACTCTAACGCGCAGATAGAATTGGTTGGCAGACAGCTCAAGGTGCATCAGAATACAGGTATGAATACCTATTTGCCTTTTTTAGATAGAACTCCGGTGTTAACACAGACGCTCAGGCATCTTTATCACCATGAATCCTGGTTATGCCGGTCGTTCGAATTTGCCAGACAATCTTAAGAAACTCTTCCGAAGCGTTGCTATGTCGAAGCCTGATAAAGAACTTATTGCCGAAGTTATGCTTTACTCGCAAGGGTTTAACCAGGCGAAGCAGCTTTCCAAGCAAACAGTACCATTTTTCGACCGTTGTGCCTCACGGCTTTCAAAACAAGCGCATTATGATTTTGGGCTGCGTGCACTGAAGAGTGTACTTGTTAGTTCTGGAGGATTAAAGAGAGCGAGGCTGGTAAACGATGGTGTTGATTTGGATGGGGAAAAGATATCCGATTCCGACTGGGAGGCGCAGATCATTGTGCAGAGTCTGAGAGAAACTATAGCACCAAAATTGATTCGGAGCGATGTGGAGATTATGAGGGAGTAAGTTCACATCCTGTGCTAATCCACCTTTCATCTCTAATACAATGCCTTAGAATCGAACAAGAGTCGTTCCCGGGAATCCAGTACGTGCCCGGAAATCTCAGCAGATTGGAGGAGTCAATAAGAAAGATTGCCACTGAACAAAACCTTGTTTTGACGGACACCTGGATGACCAAGATTTTGCAACTATACCAAATTCAAACTATTCACCATGGTGTGATGATGGTCGGAAACTCTGGTTCGGGGAAATCTGGTGCCTGGAAAGTGCTACTTCAGGCCTTGCAACAAGTCGAGAGCCAAGAAGGTGTTTATCATATAATTGACTCGAAAGTTATGTCGAAGGAGGCTTTGTACGGAAGTCTCGATTCGACAACGAGAGAATGGACCGATGGACTTTTCACTAGTATTTTGAGGAAAATCGTCGACAATCTACGTGGCGAAGATTCGAAGAGGCACTGGATTGTGTTTGATGGCGATGTTGACCCCGAGTGGGTCGAGAACTTGAACAGGTATTTGCCCTTATTACTATCCGGGTCAGATATTAAATAACGATATCATGTAGTGTTTTGGATGATAACAAGCTACTCACCTTACCAAACGGAGAGCGTCTTAATCTTCCCTCGAACGTTCGCATCATGTTTGAGGTTGAGACATTGAAATATGCCACTTTGGCCACAGTCAGCCGATGTGGTATGGTTTGGTTCAGCGAAGATACGGTCACCCCCAAAATGATGGTTACCCATTATCTTAAGTCTCTCCGGACAGTTATATTTGAGGATCTCGATGAGGACAACACCATTAGCTCTGGGCAGGTCTCAGTTAAGGCGCTCTCGACTCAATCTTACATGGCAGAACTTCTTGGTCAACTCCTTGAGAGAGACAATTTTATCGCGGAAACCCTTGCGGAAGCCAGAAGGTACAACCATATTATGGAATTTACGGAAGTTCGAGTTCTTAACACACTCTTCTCGTTACTTAACAAGATATGCCGGACCATGATCGAATACAATATTCAACATGCCGACTTCCCGCTTGAGGATGAGCAAGTCGAAGCATACGTCTCGAAGAAATTACTTCTGGCGTTGGTCTGGAGCTTTACTGGAGACTGCCCTCTGACAGACCGACAATGCTTTGGGCACTACGTGTGTGGTTTAGCAACAATCGAGCTTCCGCCTTTGACTGGAGGAGGCGCTATCATTGACTTCGACGTTTCTCTGCCCAGAGCAGAATGGACGCCATGGCAAGACCAAGTACCTTCGATCGAAATCAATACTCACTCTGTCACCCAGACTGATCTCGTCATCCCCACTCTGGATACCGTTCGGCACGAAGACGTCTTATACTCATGGCTGGCAGAACACAAGCCACTACTTTTGTGTGGGCCTCCAGGTTCTGGCAAAACCATGACATTGTTCAGCGCTCTAAGGAAGCTTCCAAACATGGAAGTTGTTGGGTTAAACTTTTCCAGTGCTACCACACCAGACCTTCTCATTAAGACTTTTGAGCAATACTGCGAGTACAAGAAGACATTGAACGGAGTAATGCTCTCCCCAACCCAAATTGGGCGCTGGTTAGTACTGTTCTGTGATGAGATAAACTTGCCAGCACCGGACAAGTACGGGACACAGCGCGCCATATCATTCCTCAGACAATTGGTAGAACAAAACGGTTTCTGGAGGACCTCCGACAAAACTTGGGTC
Source organism: Tuber calosporum (assembly GCA_003316355.1). Taxonomy (NCBI): domain Eukaryota; kingdom Fungi; phylum Ascomycota; class Pezizomycetes; order Pezizales; family Tuberaceae; genus Tuber; species Tuber calosporum. The sequence goes on along the minus strand of QFET01005432.1, from coordinate 7,959 downwards.
ACCTTGGACCGCATTCAGTTCGTGGGAGCGTGTAACCCCCCCACCGATGCTGGCCGCACGCCCATGGGGGCTCGTTTCCTTCGGCACGCACCGCTCATCATGGTCGATTACCCTGGTGAGCTGTCATTGACACAAATTTATGGAACCTTCAACAGCGCTGTCTTGAAGATAATTCCAACCCTTCGAGGATACTCGGGGCCTCTTACGAAAGCAATGGTTCAATTCTACTTGGAATCGCAACAGAGATTTACTCCAAAGATCCAACCGCACTATGTCTACTCTCCTAGAGAGCTTACGAGATGGGTTAGGGGTTTGTATGAGGCCTTGAGGCCATTGGAAACGCTCTCCGTTGAAGGGCTGGTTAGGGTATGGGCTCACGAAGCACTGCGGCTGTTCCAAGATCGTCTCGTCGGAGAAGACGAAAGACAATGGACCGCGGATGCGACCAAGAGAATTGCCCTTCAACATTTCCCTGGCATTGACGAGGAAAAGGCGTTGTGTGGGCCAATACTGTTTTCAAATTGGTTGTCTAAGAACTACGTTCCTGTGGAGAGAGAGCAATTAAGAGATTTTGCAAAGGCACGCCTAAAGACTTTCTGTGAGGAGGAAGTGGATGTGCCGTTGATCCTCTTCAACGATGTTCTAGAGCATGTATTGCGCATTGATAGGGTCTTCAGACAGCCGCAGGGGCATTTGATTCTTATCGGTGTTAGTGGAAGTGGAAAGGTATGTTGTTGTTTTACTTATTGTCCTCTCACCTTGCTAATCGAAGTTTCTAGACTACTTTGTCTCGGTTTGCGGCCTGGATGAATGGGCTTAAAGTCTTCCAGATTAAAGTTCATGGCAAATATTCTGCAGAAGACTTTGACGAGGATCTTCGGGATGTTCTTCGGCGATGTGGCTGCAAAGGGGAGAAAATTTGCTTTATCATGGACGAGTCTAACGTACTCGATTCTGGGTTCTTGGAACGCATGAATACCTTGCTAGCAAACGCAGAGGTTCCCGGTCTCTTTGAGGGAGACGAATTTGCAGCTCTGATGACGGCCTGTAAGGAAGGCGCTCAGCGACAAGGATTGCTTCTAGATTCCCAGGAGGAGTTGTACAAATGGTTTACCCAGCAGATCGTCAAGAATCTACACGTCGTCTTTACTATGAATCCCCCAGAGGATGGTCTATCATCTAAGGCAGCAACATCCCCAGCATTGTTCAATCGTTGCGTTCTGAACTGGTTTGGAGATTGGTCGGACCAGGCTTTCTTCCAAGTCGGGATGGAATTAACACAATCACTTGATCTCGACAAAGCAACTTACAGGGCTCCCGACAGTATTCCGGTGGCCTATAGGGAACTTTCGTTGCCGCCCTCCCATCGCGAGGCAGTGGTCAATGCAATGGTTTATATCCATTACTCCCTTCACCGCTTCAATGCCAAACTCCAAAAGCAACAAGGCAAGACAACCTATCTAACACCCCGACATTTCCTTGACTTTGTTGCTCAGTATGTCAAACTTTATAATGAGAAACGCGAGGACCTTGAGGAGCAACAGCGACACTTGAATGTTGGATTAGAGAAATTGAAGGACACGGTCGACAAGGTGCGGGAGCTTCGAACAAGCTTAGCCGAAAAACAAGGACAGCTCGAGAGAAAGAGCGCCGAGGCGAACGAGAAGCTGCGAAGAATGGTCGCTGATCAGCAGGAAACCGAACAAAAGCGAGCTGCTTCTCTACAAGTCCAAGCAGAGTTGGAAGTCCAGGAGAAGGTGGTTGCTCAACGAAGGGAAGTTGTGTTGAGCGATCTTGCAAAGGCTGAGCCGGCTGTCATCGAAGCCCAAAGAAGCGTCGGAAATATTAAGAAAACTCACTTGAACGAAGTCAGGGTCATGGGAAAGCCTCCGCTAGCTGTTCGTCTCGCTATGGAGTCTGTTTGCACGTTGTTGGGACATAAGGTAGATGCATGGTCAACAGTACAATCCATCGTGGGACGTTCAGATTTCGTCTCGAGCATCATCAACTTTGACAACGAGAGACAGATGACCAAGAGTCTTCGACTTAAAATGCAAAGGGATTACCTCTCTTCGCCGAGCTACAACCCGGAAGCGATGAATAGGGCAAGCAAAGCGTGTGCGCCTTTGGCTCAATGGGTAGAAGCACAGGTCAATTACGCCGAGATTCTTGACCGCGTAGGACCTTTGAGAGACGAGGTTGATCAATTGGAAGAGCAAGCAAAGCAGACAAAGGCACAAGCACAGGCGATGCAAGATATGATCCAGGAGCTTGAGCAGAGTATCGCCAGATACAAGGACGAATATGCAGCTCTTATTAGCGAAACTCAGGCTCTCAAAACCGAAATGTCCCGTGTCCAGTCAAAAGTTGACCGCAGTGTTAAGCTTTTGGATAGTTTGTCTTCTGAGAAGACCCGCTGGGAGTATGGCAGCAAGTCCTTCGAAACACAAATAGGGACGTTGATTGGAGACGTTGTTGTGTCTGCAGCGTTCCTAGCATATGGTGGGCTTTATGACCAACAGTATCGCAAATCGATGGCAGACGACTGGCTCAACCATCTCTCGTTATCCGGCATTCAATATAAGGAACATAATCCAGTTACAGAATATCTATCGACCGCCGATGAGAGACTTGTGTGGCAAGAGAATGGGTTGCCAGTGGATGATCTTTGCACGGAGAACGCAATTGTCCTCAAGAGGTTCAACCGCTATCCTCTCATTATCGACCCCTCCGGCCGAGTCACAGACTTCCTGGCCAACGAGAGTAGCGAACGGCGTCTCACCATCACAAGCTTCCTAGACGATTCGTTTACCAAGCAGTTGGAGAGCTCACTCCGTTTCGGAAATCCTATTCTTATCCAGGACGCAGAGCATCTAGACCCTATTCTCAATCACGTTTTGAACAAGGAATACCAGAAAACCGGAGGTCGTGTATTGATTCGGCTCGGAAAACAGGAAATCGATTTCTCACCTGCGTTCAAGTTGTATTTGTCCACTCGTGACCCGTCGGCGTCCTTCGCCCCCGATATTTGCAGTCGTACTACTTTTGTCAATTTCACTGTTACCCAGAGCAGTTTGCAGACACAGTCTTTGAACCAGGTATTGAAGTTCGAGAGACCGGATGTTGATCAACGCAGGACGAACCTGATGAAGCTTCAAGGCGAATTCAAGCTACACCTCCGACAACTCGAGAAGCGTCTTTTGCAAGCATTAAACGAATCCCGGGGGAATATTTTGGATGATGATCGGGTCATCGATACCCTTGAGACCCTGAAGACCGAGGCGGCTGAGGTGTCACGCAAGATGGCGGAAACAGATGGCGTAATGACCGAAGTGGAAACAATCACCCTGCAGTACCAAGTCATTGCCCGCGCATGCAGTGCCGTCTTCGCGGTCCTTGAACAACTTCATCATCTCAACCACTTCTACCAGTTCTCGCTCCAGCAAGTCGCCCGACCCCCTCTAACTTGACATCGATCAACTAACCAAGAATTCAGGTATTTCCTTGGAATCTTCCATTCTGTTCTACACGACAACAAGCGCTTGCAAGCTGAGAAGGATTACAACGCCCGTACTCAAATCATCCTTCATGACCTTTTCGTTACAACGTGAGTTTAATGGATGCCTTTTCCTTTACCATGCTAAATTTATATAGTTATCAACGTACTGCCTTGGGACTACTCCAGAAAGACCGCGTGACCTTGGCAATGCTTTTAGCTCAGGCATCTCCATACAAGATGGATAAGTCTTTGATCGACCGCATCTTAGATGATGGCCTTCTGGGCATAGACGCTTCGACTGAGGTGGACAGGAGGGATGAAGTCATTCGACGGGCTTCGACACTTCCAATTTTCAAGAATCACATTGAAAATATCACCGCTGAAGAATGGGAAAGATTCTTTCAAGAGGAGGCTGCTGAGAGCTTTGTCCCTGTCCTTTGGGACAGCAAGTTGCCCGATCTTGATCAAGAGCTAAACAAACTTCTGCTCGTCAAACTTGGCAGAGTGGACCGCTTTGTACCATCCGCGGAGAGGTTTGTGGGTGCCGTCTTCGGAAAGGACGTTTTGGACGCTACTGGAGATCTCCGCCAGGTCGTGGCTCAGGTATCTGCAACCACCCCCATTGCTCTCGCCTCTTCGCCAGGTTTTGATGCAAGTTACAAAGTCGATAGTTTGGTAGAGCAGCTTAGAGCCAGCTGCACCAATATCGCCATGGGCTCAAATGAGGGCTTGGCAACCGCAGACAAGGCAGTCAGCAATGCCGCTTCGGCTGGTACTTGGGTCTTGGTTAAAAATGTGCATCTTACTCCTGCATGGTTACAATCGTTAGAGAAGAGGCTTGATGCACTCCGACCCCATCCTAACTTCAGGCTATTCCTCTCTATGGAGTCTTCGCCTAAAATCCCGATCAATCTACTACGTGCTTCGCGTGTACTCATGTACGAACAACCTGCCGGGGTTCGCGCCAACATGAAAGATTCACTTTCAACGCTGTCAACGCGCCCAGCCAAACAACAGCCTACCGAGAAGGCAAGGGTGTACCTTCTCCTCTCCTTCCTACACGCGGTTGTTCAGGAGAGACTACGCTACGCCCCTAACCTAGGGTGGAAAGGATGGTGGGAGTTCAACGATAGCGATGTAAGTCATTCACCCCTGTTTACTGCACTGTAGAGTATGCTAAGTCCCGCGATAGTACGAGTGCTCGGCCTATATTATTGACACTTGGATTGATCATGTTTCCGGTGGCCGCACGAATGTTGCCCCAACTAAGCTTCCTTGGGACATGATCCGTACTCTTATTACAGAGACATATGGCGGTAAAATCGATGACGAGGGCGATTTCCAGCGTTTGACAGATCTCGTCAAATCCGTGTTCACTCCAAACGCTTTCAACTCTGACTTCAAATTGGTTGACACCGACCAGCCTCTCTACGTCCCTGAAGGTATCGGAATGCCGGACTTCATGCAATGGGTCAACGCGCTCCCGGAAAGAGAACCACCTACCTACTTGGGTTTACCAGCGAACGCAGAAAAGCTACTGCTTGTGGGACACGGAAAAGGAATGATCAAGAATCTAGGCACTATTACAGATATGTTGGAGGAAGGAGAACGGGTTGTGGCAGATGTAGCGAATGCTGCTTAGTTATTTCGTTTCCTACTTGTATTATTATCCCCCTAATTTTTAGCGCCGTGGCACCGAGAGTTTTTATATATTATGATATCATACCCGGGAATTTTGTTCTTGTATTGTTAGGCGTATACCCTACTTCCTTATACAGACGTACAATACCGTACTTAGCTACCCATGTTATATTCTGACCCCTCTGTGTAGGGGGATCTGTGTCCCGTAACTCCCGTTGTTCACTAATGCGTTTACCAAGCCTTCTCATCCCCACCCTAAATCAACATCCTAGAACAGCGTCACACTCCACATCCCTACCAATAAGTATCCTCCAATGAATCATTTTACCGACACCCATCCCGGCTATGAATTGAAGCCGCTCACTACCTTTTTATTCAACCTGAATTTACCCAATGTCCACCGTAAAAAGCAAGGTAATCGCAAACAAACGAGAAGGAAAAAAGGAAAAATACCACAAAGCATCACTTTTCGTACTATACACATATTACTGAAGATTAAAATACCCTGCCGTCTATCCCCTAGCTCTCAAAGCCCTCATCCCATCCTTAGAATCCACAATCCTCCCACTAACGTCCTTCAGGGCATCATTGAACTCTCTAAGCGTCCTATTCAACCTTCTAGCGTCCTGCCGACCCCCAACTCCACCCGTGAGCGCTGTGAGATCTTCCCCGCCGATACTACCCATGGTAGCCTGCTCCTCCACGCTGCGCAGCGAGAGTTCCACCTCCTGCACGCTCTCCAGAAATAGATTCAACTTCCGGTCCATCTTTGCGATCTGCGTGTTGAAGTAGTTTATCATTGGTTTGTTGCTTGTGATGTCGTTCTCGCGCATGGGTTGGCTGTGCTGTTGTGCGATGTACTGGCTACGCTGGGCGGGTGGCACACGGAAGAGGTCAACGTTGCGGATGGATAGGGTTGCGGCTGCGTCATCTCCGCTGTGGTGTTGACGCGCGGAGCTCAGTGCTGCTTCGTCAGCGGTGAGGAAAGACTTGGTGGTTGCGAGCTTGTGGGCTAGGACTGCAGTGTCGGAGGGGATAGAGTCGATGGTTGCGCGGTGGCCAGGAAAGTGGGCGGATAGCTCTGTGGCGATGCGCATTTGCTCTTGGATCTCTTGTCTATAGCGCAAGGCATGTGAGTGAAGGGGTCCACAACCCGGCGATGTAGAATAAAGTCTTACTCAATGCCCTCTAAGACTCTCTGAACTTCTGCATGGCAGTCTCCAAATCTAGCGGTAGGTGTAAGCTTTGAAGCGTCAATAGTGGCTGCTGGAACTGTGTTCTGCTGGTGCTGTGGCTGTTGCTGTGACTGTGCAGTGCCGAGAGTAGTCCCACCGAATAATTCACCAGGCTTTGGAGTTGCCAATGCTGTACTACCAAACGCTCCAAGGCTAGGAGCAGCTACTGCAGAAGCAGGGCCAGTACTATAAACGTGAGCCGAGAGATATCTAGAGTGTGGGAGGCAACATACAATAAAGGCTTAGGAGGTTGCTGTAAAGCTCCCCCGCCAAACAATCCCCCTCCAGTAGCGGGCGTAGAAGCCGATGGCGAGGCTCCAGCTCCAAAGAGCCCTGCGGCAGGTGGAGCTGGGGTAGTTGCTTGAGCAGCGCCACCAAATAGTCCTCCTGTGGGCGCAGATCCAGTGGTCGGGGTAGATATTGTAGGAGTTCCAAACAAACCCCCACTCGCAGGGGCAGTAGTAGCGGCAGGAGTTAGAGCACCGCCAAACAACGCCCCTCCCCCTCCTCCCCCTCCACCCGTAGTCGAAGTTGCAGCTCCACCGGAAATACTACCACCAAACAATCCACCAGAAGCGGGGACAGCTGACTGCGACGCGCCGCCAAAGAGACCCCCACTGCTGCTGCCAGTTGTGGGTGCTGCGCCAAATAGTGAAGGAGCCGGTTGTTGCTGTTGTTGCCCACCGCTAAACGACGCGAGTCACCTGTTATTAGCATTCGCCAACGCTTGTAAAAGATGCGGGGGGTCATTACAAAATTGATGAGGTCCCCGAAGTGGATGTATTTGGTCGCCCAAAGAGTGACATTGTAGGAGGGGGGTCGGGTACTTATCCAGTGGCTTGAAAGTAGTGTGAATTGACCACCGCCGAATCAACTAGTGGGGAGGATAAATTCAATGAGAGAAAGAAAGAGTGTTTGGATGTTGTTGTTATTGCCTGAACAAGACAAAGGCTCTTGAGGCTCAACTCCAGTGGTCCGAAAAATGCGATGCGGGAGGTAATGTTCAGAACAATAATGCAGAAAGTTACCCTACTCTACCCTGCCAGCACCACCACTAAATTCTATTCAAAGGGTGATGACCCCAAGCTTTGTCATATCCAAGGTTCACACCACCAACAGCCACGATTATTTGCGTCCAATTACTCGACAATTAATAATGGACCAAGACGAAGATGCATACCTCTATGGAGACGACCCAGCAGCGGCAGAGGAAACCACTACTAGCAGTGCGACTCTCCAGCAAGCTCCAAATCCTCCTCCCATAGCAATACCCGAAGGCTTCCCCGAACACTCTGGAGGAGATACACCAATGGCAGATAGCGCTCCCGAGTGCGCTACCAAAGAAGACGACCTAGAAGAAGGCGAAGAGGAAGAGGAAGAAGCAGAGGAAGAAGTAGAGGAAGAAGTAGAAGTCGACGACAGTGAAGATGTACCTACGAGCACCCAATCCCATCCTGGAATTCCTCAAAGAGCTAACCTGTAGCCCAGGAAATTGAGTTCGTAATAGAGCGAAAAGACGGCACTCGACCGGAGCCACCCCCTCAACCATCCCGTTACAACCAAGTCCGCATGGCCCCCACCCGC
>QFET01005431.1:0-26911 GCA_003316355.1 Tuber calosporum | reverse complement strand
GCAGGCTACCGCTTAGGCTCTATTGTATATCCGTTCACACAGGCTAGCGCCTGTTACAGGGAGGCTGTCGTAGAGCCAGGGGGAAGATCTGGCAATAGGTCCATCTCGTCATGATCTGGGGTAGGTTGGGTGGGAGCCGAAGAAGGGGGAGGAGGAGCTGGTCTAGATGGGCAGTCCCGATCACGGGCGGAGTAATCCCCGTTGCAGTTCGGGCTGCGTGGGGGGGAGATCAGGCAGCAGCTGAGTACGGCTTTGGTCTTGCCCTGCTTGGGGCATGAGGGATTGGAGCATTAATGGTTGGCACTCGTGTGGTGGAGAGAGCAGATGGGGCAGACTGGGTGGGGTGTTTTGCATCGTGGGGCCATATGACCAAAGGCCCAGCAGTTGTGGCATTGTGTGTAGGGAGAGGAGGAGAAGCCCTTTCAGACCGCCTGTTGGCTGAGAAAAGGGGGGCATGTGGTAGGAGGGAGGAGGCATGGTCTGGGGCGGTAGTTATGACTAGCGAGCAAGAGAGTTTGAGGCGGGAGGCCGGGTCCCTATTTAGGAACCTAGCGGACAGGATAGGAACACTGGTGGACTGGAGGATTAACGTGGAGAGGCGGGAGAAGAGGTAATCATCATTCTCGAGGAGGCATGCGGAGGGAACACAGAGGATCGCAATCTGAACGGCTGTAGAAGCCGGGCTGTAGGGGAGCCAAGGGTTGTCACCAACTGGGAAGGACCGGATGAGGCGCCTTGTAAGGGCCTCAAAGTATGGGGCGTAAGAGAGGGCAGGAACTTTGCCATCCAGGCTAGTTAGGAAAACAGAGGCACGGTCGTTGACCGAGGGCTTGAAACCACGGGGAAGGGCGGAGTTGGCATCAACGAGTACTGAGGCAGCCAGGTCGGGAAGAAGTCCAGCGATGACTGCTGCATCAGGGTGGAGGGCTGGTGATGAAAGGGGGGTGAAGAATCAGCAAGCTGCGGTGGTAAGCGGGGGTGGAGGTGGTGGTGGTGGTACTTGGGAGCAGGGGGAGCCAGAACTGGAGGAGGCCGTGGTGGCTTGGTTGGCAGCAGCAGCCGCAACTTTGGCTGCAGAGGGAGGACTAGTTAGGGACTTTCTCCTATTCCTTCTGCCTACTACGATCTGGGCATAGGAGGGGGCAGAGGTATAACAGTCGCGGAACTGATCACCAGAAAATCCATGGATTACCAGCGTGGTGCCTACAGAGGCACGGGCAAGAGGTGGGGGAGGAAGGGCAGATGGGGGCGCCAGGCGCCTCTGGGCCATGCCAGGACGGGGAGGGATGGTAGGAGGAGTGGTGGTGGTGGCAGGGGGAGGTGCAAGAGTGACACGGTGGGCCAGGTCACGAAGCTCAGAACGGATTGAGGCCAGGCTAGGGGCTGCTGGGTGAGCAGTTTGATTGTAGTCGGGTAAGCCGGCACTGTGAAGTGCGACTGCTGAGGAGAGGGAGTCAAGCTGAGCGCCAAGGGCCGAGATTGCGTAAAGGGCGCCACACAGGAGCGTGATCAAGGTGATCTGGCCAGTGGAAAGGTCATCGAGGCCTGAGGGAGAGATAGTGGGGACCTGAGCGGAGGAGAAGTTGATGACTTCCTTGGTTTCGTCAAGGAAGGAGGAGAGGAACCTGAGATGTGGGGGGATGTCCACTGTGGAGGCAGTGACTGAGGGTGGTGCAGGGGCGGAGGTGAAGAGAGGGGGAGGAGGGGGACCGGCTTGCGCCATGACCAGGCTCTGGGTACGCAAGGACCTAAGCGAGGAAAGGTGTGGGTGGGATCGTGGGAACCGAGTACACTTTTGACGTGGTAGTGCAAAATGTAGGGGCAGGAAAATAGGAGAAGCGAAGCATGTCCTGGCTACAGGCTGCCTAGAAATCCTTATATAGTTACTCTTTCCTCATCTCTAACCCTGGTGACTCATAGTGTATTATAGTATGAAATACATCAGCTGACTCATATGAGTCAACTGTACGACATACCAAAACCAATCATTTAAAATCAATTATGTGTCTTAATATAGTCACATGCTTGAAACCAATAACTCATAATCTGAGTCATATCCGAATCTTATAATATCATATGACTAACAAGTGTGAGTCATGTGTACTATCAACCAATAACAATATAATCATCATTGTATTAGTATATATCATGTCAAACCCCATGACTACTAATGAGTTATAGTGCAATATATCTAAACCTTATGATATATAACTTTGAGTCAAGTGAAATCCCTGATGCTTAGTCACCATTTGTGACATCCATACTACCATTTGAACTAGAATAATTTAACCTCATGCTGGAACGATAAAGTTGCCTTTAGTGGTATAGTTAGTCTTTTTTTTCATTATTTGACATTATATGCACACCATTCATGAGAGCGAATTTCATACATCTTAGTGCAAGGTTCAATTATTAGGATTAGTATGGTAGCAGCTTTTGCTTGCAATACTGTAAAATTTCTGATATCATATAAAAAACTCGCCTAGCCTAGCAGTATAGCAAAATAAGTTCTTCTGGTCACTGGAAAGGTTACAAATAGGACCAGATAATAAAGCAAGCATCTTTGGACCCATTCTTTAACTATTCAAAGTACTCAAAACTGCTCCATAATCAGCCTAGGCGAGTTTGTTGTGCTTGAGATTTTATGATAGTGAAGCAGTCTTTTACAACTCCCAAGATGATTTGATATACTAAGAAATACTAAATATAGATAGTTATATTGCCAACAGAGAGTGCCTTGGAAAGCAGAGATATATTATGCAAACTATTCCTTTATGAATGAAATGTCAATTGAAATCAAGAGCATTTATGGGTGAAGTTTCAAATGGTAGGACAAGTATGAAAAGTAGGTAGATAACTGTATGAGAAGTGAAAAAAAGCAAGGGGCATCCATTATATCTTGGGGTATGATTGAATAAGGTTGGAAGTACCATTTTAAGAATAGTGATCAGAGAGTAAGAAGGAACAAGAAGAAGCCAGCAAGACAATGGATTGCATAAATAGCAATCGTCCACAAGCGGAGGATAGACAAAATGGGAAATAGAGAAGGAGTCACAAGTGAAGGGTCTTATGGGTTGAGGAATTAAAGATACCTTGGCAGATGTGTAGTCAAAGTAACTGTGAAAAGATTAAGACAACACAAAGCTGGAGAGGAAAAAGATTTAAAATTAAGAAGCTTATATGTGGTGATGCTAAAGGTATTGATTCTTGGTACTATGTATTTTGTCTGACTCATCATATTTTAAAGCCTAAATGCAAAAAAAAGCTGCTACTGAATCCAAGGTTCCTACTAATGGAAAATAAAGGGACATTTCTATCACACACCAGTTACGCTTCTATACTGAGTAGCTGACTTGTAACAAGTACATACTTCTCTGTTGATATTACATTAATAACCGGGTCATTCTTGATCTCCTTGGAGTGTTGTCATGTTGAGTATGACTATAAAGCTAATCTCAATCAATAAGGGAATAGTAGTTGATTCTATTTATTTATTTAATTCATGATTTATTCATGTTTAAGGTACAGAAGCTAGATACACAGTTAGCAAAGGTAGTAGACAAACCTTCTGCCCTGCCCTAATCCCAGAAAGCTATAGAAAAACCGTAAGGGAAGCCTGACCCAACCAGTATAAAAAACTATCCTAATGAGCTGTCATGCAGTAATCACAACCAGAAAGCCAACAAAATCAATATGCAAACAACCTCAAGCCCCAACAGTAAACTAATCAAATGCAAATAAAGAGAACACAAAACAAGAAAACTGCCACACCTAAGACTGCAGTCAAAATATTGCCCTCCGTATACGCTACATATAGTTTCAACTACCATAATAAGCCAGCAAGGGTACAAAGCAGGAAGAGATTCCAATGTGCATATATCCCAGAACTAAGGGTGAAAAGGGGTCTCCCTATTAGAGGCACCCAAATGAAGGATGGCCAGCTTGTGGCATGGCCTAGAGTTGAGTACAGAGGATTGGGTGTCAGCCTGGTAGTTGTAGTAAGGTAGCAGCTTAGGGGAGGCAGTAAGGTGCCAGATTGTTGAGGGCAGTAAGGTGTGAGCCGATCAACTATAATGGGAGGAGGAAAGAAGAAAGAGGAAAAGAAGAAGGAGAGAAGAAAAGGGGTTTAGTTGGAAGGATAAGTCCAAGTGTCCCACCAACCAACTATCCAGATCACATGCATGTCATACTCACATATTCTAAAGTGCCAGAGCCAAACAAATTCCTGTGCAACTCAACAAGTCTCTTGATTTTCTGAGAGATAGCATAACTACTAAATGGTATACCAGAGGAAGGCAGAAGGTGAAGGAGTAGAAAAATCGACTATAGCCATATTGAATTGTTTTACTATATAGCTAACTGTGTTCACAGCTGTGTAATGCATAGACCAAAGGCCTTATGACTATGCAAGTGTTAAGTGAAGTATAGCAAACAACATAAATAGGGTGTATCAGAAGCGGGTAAAGCAGAAGTCAACCACTAAGAATGATGAGAGAGAGGGGGGAGGAGTGACTCAAAGGGACAGACAGTAATGAGTTAGGAGAGGAGAGATAGAGATAGACAAGTCCCGACCCGATGGCAAGGCCACAAAGGAGGTACAAACCTATCAGGAGGAGTTGGTGTTGATTCCTTGTGGTGTTGATATTTCAGTTGCAAGTTGGGTAGTGGAGACAGAGGATGACCTAAGGTAATAGTACTATTATAAAAAATAGTACTGGGTGAGGTGCAACTATTGTTTTTAGGCCTATACCAATATTGTATTGATGGCCACACCCTTTGGCTCCTATTGTATAATATCAATAGTGGGATAAGTATAAAGAAGTATAGTAATTGTATAGGAAACAACTTAGATAGTTGTGTGAAGAGCTCTAACTACATGTCGCTTAGAGACCCTTATATATGCACTCTTCCCTCAACCCCAACCCTGGTGACTCATACCTATAAGTTATACTCTTATCATAACTCATATTGACTCATAATATGAAATCTATCAGCTGACTCCTATAAGTCAACTATGGGACATACCAAAACTAATCATAAGCTATAAACCCAATTATGTACCTTAATGTAGTAACATACATAAAACCAATAACTCATAATGTGAGTCATATCCGAATCTTATAATATCATATGACTCACAAGTGTGAGTCATGTGCACTATCAACCAATAATAATATAATAATGATTATACTAGTATGCATCCTGTCAAACCCCATGACTACTTATGAGTCATAGTGCAAATTATCTAAACCTTATGAAGTATAACTTTGAGTTATGTGAAATCCCTGGCGCTTACTCACCATTTGTGACATCCATACTACCATTTGAACTAGAATAATTTAACCTCAGGTTGGAACCATAAAGTTGCCTTAGTGGTATAGTTAGTCACTTTTTTTATTATTTTACATTATATGCACACCATTCAAGAGAGAGAATTTCAGACATCTTAATGCAAGGTTCAATTATTAGTATTAGTATGGTAGCAGCTTTTGCTTGCAATACTGTAAAGTTTCCAATATCATATAACATGTTTGCCTAGCCTGCCAGTATAGCAAAATAAGATCTTCTCGTGCTGCAAAGCTTGCAAATAGGACCAGATAATTAAGCAAGCATCTTTGGACCCATTCTTTAATCATTCAAAGTACTCAAAACTGCTGCATAATCAACCTAGGTGTAACGCCTCCCTGGGTGTATCAGGCACGAAAGGGATGCGTCTTAGTAAGGTATAACGATAACTAACTCAGATCCCAAACTGTCGGGACTTCTAGTGAGTGATAGCTACTGGAGATCTCGATAGGTTGTTAAACAGCCGTCGATCACTATATCGCCAGCTTCGCTAAGTCCTAGACTTACTTGCTGTGGTGTCGTGAAAACTGAAAAGAAGTAACTGCTCAACCAAGTATATTGAAAACTCTGTCTGTCGAAGTCTGCTCTGTCTAAGCTCCAGAGGGGCAGACTTTAAATACATGATCTCGTTTTTCCAAAGCTTTCCATCTTCTTCCATTTGATTTCCAATCAACGGACATAACCAAGCTCCGCTTGTAAAGTCCTCCAATCAAACAAATACCTCATGCACCTAAACAGTACTGCAAACAAAATATGAATCATCCCGATACATGAAACAAAACATAAAACTTATCGGGTATCAGCCTGATACATGAAACCCAACATAAAACAAACTAAGTATCAAACGATACTTGAAACCAATAACAAAACAAACTAAGTATCAAACGATACTTGAAACCAATAACAAAACAAACTAACCCCTTACTAGCCCTGCTAGTTTCTGTTAGCCTTGTCAGCCTTAGTAATAGTAACCAATACCAGTTTCACCCCGGAAACAAAACAACTGTTTCCAAACACAAAAAACCCAAAAAACAATATCCCTAATCGCAAAAAATCAAAACCAGGTTTTGATAACCTCGCCATCATCCGAAACTCCAGAGTCGTCATAGTCGCTCTCCAAATAGGGTTTCCAAAACCGATCGTCCACCTTTCCTTCATCGGCGAACTCCCCGTAAACTGGCGTCTTTGGCATGAATCCGATCTTGATATATCCCGTAATGATGGGAAACTCGTCGGCTGGACAATTGTCTGTCCAGCAATCTTGGACTAGGTTCATAGCGTTTTCTAATCCTTCGACAGGCTTCCAGCTGTTCTCAGAATCCGCATAACCTTTCCACTTAATAAGGAACTGGTCTCGTCCATAGTGCTGGCAGTGATCCAACAGTTGTTCAACTTCCCATTCCCGTACTTCTTCAATGAGAATGGGCGTTGGTTTCCCATAGGCTCTACCAGGGAACCTATCATTATCGTTCTCCATGAACCTCTTAACCATTGAGATATGAAATACTCCTTCCTTGCGGCGGTATATCTTAGCGTCCATCTTAACTGTGTAGTTCTGTGTGTGGGAGTCGTATTCCAACACCTCGAAGGGTCCTCGCCATCTGGGTTCGAGTTTCTTGCTTCTACCAGATTCTGTAGCGAACAGGTCTCCCCAGACTAACAATTGTTCGCCCATATCAATGGGTTTGGGGGTGGTTCTTCTTCTTGCTGCCATCCTGGTACTCCTAAATCTCGCCATCTTGACAGATTGGTAGGCCTCATTGCGCAGTTCCTGGTGTCTGTTCAGGAAGTCATCGGAGGCAGGCACCTGGGTGTTTCTGACTCTGATAGTCGACAGCATAGGGTAATCCCGTCCATAGACTGCTTTGTATGGTTACATGTTCAGGACATCAGAATGTCCTGCATTCTCGTAGGCTGCTAACTCTGGAAGCGCACGTAACCAGTTGTTCTGGCGCTTGTTAACAACATTCCTTAAGGCGGTCTTAAGTTCCCTAATCTTTCTCTCAACCTGGCCATTAGTTTCGTGGTGTCCAGGTACTGCCTTGATATGTTCGATCCCCAAAGACTTCATGCTTTGGGCCCAAAATCGTGAGGTAAAACGTGGGTCAGCATCGCTGATAATCAATGTAGGTACTCCTTGTGGAGTGAAAATATGGTGCTGGAGGAGGGTGAGGGTCTCGACTGCTTGACTGTTTGAATGTGTAGGGATAAACCAAGTGAATCCAACCGCCCTATCGACAACCACTACTACTGTATCATACTTGTTGTTTCCAGACTTGTTGAATGGTCCTGCAAAGTTGATAGCATAGGAGGTAAATATCTCTGAGGGTACTGGCATAGACTGTGCCTCTCCTTCAGGTTGCTGGTTGTGTTCCTTATTCCTCGGGCATAAATCGCATTGTCGGACATAGTCTCGAAAGTCTTTCCTCATCTCGGGCCAGAATATGTATTCTGTAGTATAGCGTAGGTTCCTATCTGCGCTATGGTGTCCTCTGTTGTGAATCTCATCAATAACGATCACCCTGAGTGTCATCCCATTCACTGCATGTCCCTTAGGTATGTATAGTCAATCCTGACCACCCCTGGTCGTTGCATACATTAGCCCATCCCCGATCCTATAGTGGCATAGCTTGCCACCTCTACCAGTGTTGCTGTCGTCAGAAGCTTGCTTGTACAGGTCATCGTTCCTGTAGGCCTCTACCATCTGTCTTCTCCATTGGCTGCTCATTTCTTCCACTACTGCTGCCGTATCCCATTCATCCTGTACTCGCTCCAGGCGTGGTACCTCCTCCTCCTCGTCTTCGTAAAGCTCGTAGAGTGTACGCTGGTTGTGAGGGAGGGTAGGTGACTCGATGACTGGTATAAGCCTTGGTTGGCTGCGTGCCGCATTGGAGTAGAGGGGCCGCTTAGGCTCCTTTGATAGTTGTTGGTAAGGACTCTCATGGTCCTGATACTCCGAACTCATGTCTCCTAGCTGTTCATTCAGGCGTTGCCTGATAGCATCCAGGTCCAGTAGCGGTCGTGGAGGTAACAGGATGCTATTCCTTTCTTCGTAGGTAGAGACTAGCTCTGGTAGAACTATCTTGTCTCTAAGCTTCTCGTCCTCATGGATAGTACACTGACAATAGTAGCATGCACTCCAGTGCATGGCCGTATGATTTCTCTCATCATCACTAATCTCTAGGGTGACTCTGTCTCCCCAATCGTTTCCTGCCCTGATAGAGCAATCGGAGTTATCCGATGAAAGTGGTTCCTCAACAGGAAGTGGTTCAAAGCGCAACATAAATAAGGATGTAAAAGGTATGTTGTGAGGGTTTGAATCTTCTTCGTTGGTAGGATCTTGAGCGTAGTTTGGTTCTGGATCAAATTGCTCATAAAGACGGGAAAGGGCGTCTGCTAAATAGTTTCTCTTCCTGGGCCTATAACATATCTTTGCCTTGTATTTTCCTAAATGGGTTCGCTACCTCAGCTGCTTGCGTGAGGGGTTCCTGGCTGTCTTCAGCTATACCATTGGTTGGTGGTCGGTTATGATCGTAAATTCATGCCCTGCAAGAATGTGATCAAGGAAGGTTAAGGCATCCATAATTGCAAGTGCCTCCTTCTCGGTTGTTCCGTAATTCAATTGTGAGTGGGTGAATTTCCTGCTGTGCAATGCCGCAGGCCTCGCCGTTTCAGGTGTGTCTCCTTGTCCTACCCAAGCTCCTACCCCTGAGTCAGAGGCATCCGTAATCAGCCATATCTTTTGTCCTGAGGTGTGGTTGATTAGTCTCATGACCTGATTCTGTTTGGTGATTTCCTTCACATTCTCGATGCATTGATCATGTGTAGGTGTCCAGACAAACTCCTCATTTCCGGTAAGATCCGTCAAGGGTGCTGTTATAGTAGCAATATGTGGTAGGAATTGGATAATGTAGTTTACCAAACCTAGGAACTCCTGAAGTTGTTTCTTATTCTTCTGTGTTTCCCACTCCTCAATCCTCCTGATCTTTTCAGGGGATGCTCTAAGCCCCTTGTCATCGATGACGTGGCCTAGTACTTGTAATTCTTTTGCAAAGAAGTCCGACCTCTTTCTGCTCGCAAAGAACTCCGCTTTCTCCAACCTGTCACAAACCGCTTTAATGTGTTTCAAGTGGTCGGACTCTGTATCAAGGAATATGAGTATATCGTCGATGTATACCCACATGAATTCTCCTAGGTAGTCGGCGAGTAGATCTGACATGATCCTAATGAATGTTCCTGGTGCACTCATGTCTCCTTCTAACATAACCTTGCTGACGAAACCTCCGAAGGGTGTTTTCAAACTGTTAAATTTGACATCGTCAGGGTGAACCCTGGTTTGAAAGTAGGCATCGTTTAGGTTGATCTTGCTTCTGTATCGAGCCCTTCCTAATGCATTGAGTGATCTCCTTTGGTTTGGAATTGGTTCATCATCCTTCTGAGTATTGTCATTTCTTGCTGTAAGGTCCGCTAGACATCTGATCCTCCCATCAGTCTCTCCTTTGACTGACACAAACATCGGTGCTGCACCTGGCACTTCAGCTCATTCGATAACTCCTTCTTGCTGTTTCTCGTCCAGCCATGCCTTGAGTCGAATCTCATACTTTTCTGGTACTGAGTATGTTGGCATCGTCTTCAGATTCTCTGGATCCTTTAATCTGTTTCAGTGGTTAATCTTCCTTAAGGGTGGTAACCTTTCAGGAATCGGATCTGGGAATACCTTTGGGTATTGTTCCATTATCTCTTCTGTGCTTGTCACAGCTGCTCGAATTCTGGCAGTTGTTGGCGTGCAATTGACCCATATCTTGTGGTCATGAAAGTGAATCCTTAACTTTCCACATTCGACCGATGCTTTGTTTCGCGATAGGAATGGCATTCCAATCAAGGCCTCGTACTTGGCTAAGTTTCCCACCATCATCCTATTTCCAGTAGTCTTCATCTTCCCAATTGCTATGCTGACGTTGCATTCTTTCTGGGATTCAGATCATGACCCTTTCATGGCCATATGAATGGTTGCCGGAGTAGCCATTTCGGTACATGGAATTCCATGTGTAGTGACAAAGGTTGCCCTTAATAGGTCTGTACCTATTGTTCCTGTATCAAATAGGACTCTCACTTGTTTGCCGTTAATCAGAATAGTTCCTTCCAATACTGCGTGACTCTTATCACTCTTGGGTAGCGTGTTCTGTGCTGATGCATTGGTCTCGACCTCTAAGGCATTGACATATACCTCATCTTCGCTGCTGGCTTCTTCAACTCGATTTGATGATGTCTCGTTCTTGGGTATCTTTCCTTTGCCTTTGTAGTTTTTATTGGGACAATCCTTTGCCATATGTCCTTTACCTCCGCAGGTAAAGCATGCTCACTTTTCTCTTGGAGTCCTCGTTTTGCTTGATTCCTTTTTCTTCCATTGAGGTTTGTTGTCCTTCTTGGAGTTGTCTTCCTTGTATCAATCTTTCTACCTTTCCTTTCCATAGGCTCGTGTTTCGTGGAGGATTGCATCGACTCTCTCTCCATAGGCTATTGTTGTCTGGATTGTTTCGCTTGAATCATACCATGTTTCAACATCTCGCCTTAGCCTAGTATGCAGACATTGGAAGAACATTTGGATGAAGGCATATTCGGAAATGGTGCCTTCTGGTAATCGTGATCGGTACATCAACAGGTCTGTAGCCACCGTTGTGATGTGCTGTGTCTTCCAATTCTTGACTTGCTCATTCTCATGTAATCGTTTGTAAAGGTCATCCTTGTGTCTGGATGACTGGAATCGTTCCCTTAACCAATCAATAAGCTGATCTCTGGTTAGATCTTCAATATAGTTTTCTGCCGCCTGGAAAGCTGCTTCTTGAGCTCTCCCTTCTGTGTACAGTATCCAATAGTTTCCCACTCCGTCTGTTTTGCAGTTGACTCCGTGTAGTCTTAGGTATAACTGGACTGACTGGTACCAACGATCGAACGCTTCTGGCTTAAGGTCTTCTCCTTCACCACTGAACTTCTTTGGTGTAGGAACCTTGATGCTAAGCCTCGCTGTAGTTGCTGGTGTTGGCTCTCTAGCCACTAGCGCATTACTAGGTACAGGATTCGACATATTGTCTGAATCACTAGAGCTATCTGAGCTCTCTTCGCTGTCTGAGCTGCTTGGATCGTCCTTGGATGTTGCTACTTGCTTTCCCTTCAATCCCTTTGGCGTACCAGGGAACCCTCCTGGAGTTCTCGCTATCTCTTTGGCTAGTTCCTTCGCTGATTCCACTAGTAATTGCTTTGCTTAGTCTCGCGATAACTGTCTTTCTGCTTTGTCTACTTTGAAGCTGGATGCCGTAGATTGTTCGCCTTTGGAGCTCTGACTGCCTCTCTTTTTGGTAAGTTCCTGACGCAGGATCTGCTTACCTGACCTCGTCTGAAGTCGCTCGTCACGTATTCTGGGCAACTGTTTACAAGCCTGAGGTTTCCAAACCTCTGCCTGCTTCTAACTCAACTACGTGTTGAAGTTAAAAAAATGTAACGGCTCCCTGGGTGTATCAGGCACCAATGGGATGCGTCTCAGTAAGGTATAACGATTCTAACTCAGATCCCAAACTGTCAGGACTTCAAGTAAGTGATAGCTACCGGAGATCTCGATAGGTTGTTAAACAGCCGTCGATTACTATATCGCCAGCTTCGCTAAGTCCTAGACTTACTTGCTGTGATTTCGTCCAAATTGAAAAGAAGTAACTGCTCAACCAAGTATATTGAAAACTCTGTCTGTCGAAGTCTGCCCTGTCTAAGCTCCAGAGGGGCAGTCTTTAAATACATGATCTCGTTTCTCCAAAGCTTCCCATCTTCTTCCATTTGATTTCCAATCAATGGACATAACCAAGCTCCGCTTGTAAAGTCCTCCAATCAAACAAATACCTCATGCATGTTCAAATATGTATGGGCACAATCTTATATTTATCGGAATATACTAACGCAATACTAAGTAAGTATTGCGGGTACGCCTTGATGAGGAGAGGTAGATTTATGAAGGTAGATTGGTAGGTAGTCTGTTCCTTATTCTTCTAAGCGAGAAAAGTGGGCGGTAGCCCCTATATATACATGAGTGCGCCCTCCCATTATCTAAAAGAATATAAAAGGGAAAAATATAAGTAGGAATGTGTTTTACTGTAACGTCAGTAGGAAAAACATAAGTGCGAACGTATTTGACCCTGTAAACCTGCCATGAAAATCCTAAAAGTTTATATAAATCTAAAGTGGTGTGAGGGGTTTTGTTGTGGATGATAAAATATAAAAGACGGAACAAAAACCCTTAAAATATGTGATAAGCAAGCGAAATTACCCGAATACTAGATGAAGAAATATATATCAGAATCCTTATCGTAATAATGAAATATAACAGAAATAAACGCATAGTATGTCCTAGCTGTAGTAATGTATGCGGTGTAATAGGTATTGCCCTAACACTAACCAAGTAAGAGAATATAGGATATGTTCAAGGAAATATTCATATAAGAACGAATAAGAAATTTCAACACTTCCCCTCATTATCTACAGCCCAGAAGTCCCATCAACCGTGGATGTGCCAGTTTCGCTAAGATTTTGGTGCAGATATCGGCAAGGTTTTCTGACGACTCAACTTTTAGTAAAGTGAACGAACCGCGGTCGAGTTCTTCTCGTATTTTGTGAAAGTGAACATTGATGTTTTTGGTACGTTCATTGAGTTGATGGTTTGTCGCAAGAAAATTAGCGCCGGTATTATCTGCGTGCAAAGTGATCGGTAAACTTAGTCGAATATCGTTGAGGCCTTTTTGGAACCATTGGATTTGTCGCGTAGCCAGTAATATAGCAATATATTCCGCTTCTGTACTAGATGTAGCGACGGATGCCTGTTTCTTGGATCGCCAGGAGATACATGAACCATTTAAGATAACAATGTATCCTGAGAAGGAGCGGCGGGTATCAAGGCAAGCGGCAAAGTCTGCATCAGCATAGACATCGATAGCGGGAGTTGCATTGGTTGGGTACGGGTAGAACAAACCTATATTTTCCGTTCCAGCAAGGTAACGAAGGACGTGTTTAGCGGCCTTTAAGTGTGCTTCAGATGGGCAAGAAGAAAATTGAGAAAGAAATGAAATCGTATACGAGAGGTCGGGTCTTGTCCCACTGGTGAGGTACATAAGTGATCCTATAACCGATTGGTAAATGGAGGGGTCTGGTATCCGTATGTCTTCGGTCCCTTCCGTAAGTTGAATGCCTTTTGGTAAAGGGGTAGACACGGAACATGAGTAGTCCATGCCATATCGTTGGAGGACTGACTTGATGTATTTTTGCTGGGTAAGATGTATGCCGACTGGTGTATACGTTATGTGCAAGCCGAGTAGGAAGTTAGCTTCCCCTAGGTCAGTGATCTCGAATGCCTTTTTCAGTTCTCTTATCAAAGATGTGGTGTGGGGGGAGTCGGCTGCATGTATGGCAATGTCGTCGACGTAAACCAATACGTACATGTCGTGTTTAGCATGGACGAACATGCATGGGTCGAGGGCTGATGTCGTAAATCCTTTGGAGTTTAAGAATTTTGCGAAGAGAGCATATCATTCATTCGCAGATTGCTTAAGTCCATAAAGACATCGGTTAAGTTTCCATACTTTTTCTCCGTCATGGTACCCAGGTAACGGTCGTAGGTAAACTTCTTCTTTGAGTTCGCCGTAGAGGAAAGCAGATTTGACATCGAATTATCGCGGTCGCCATTTGTTTTTGGCGCATATCGCAAGGAGGAAGCGGAGAGATTCATAACAGATGACAGGGGCGAATGTTTCTTCGCAGTCGAAGCCGGGAATTTGTGAAAACCCTTTGGCAACGGCTCTTGCGTGAAACCTTTCGAAAGTCCCATCTGCATTATGTTTAGTCTTGTAAACCCACTTACTATCGATTATCTTTCTTCCCATTGGTCTCTCAACAACATCGAAGGTTCCATTCCTTTTTGGTGCATTAATCTCGTCATCCATCGCCGTGGTCCACTGTCCCTTAAGCGTACTGTTAATCGCTTGGTGATACGTGGTGGGATCCTCATCCGATAGTTCAGTAGCATTTCTGCCAAAGCGTACCGGTGGGCGTGAGATTCGTTCTGACCTTGTCCGTATTTCCGGTTGCTCGTCTGATTGGGCCTCATGTTCTTGAGGTTGTTGTCCCAAGGGAGCAGGTCCCGGAGTATGTGACAGTGTGTTAGGTCGGTCGTAGTTCTCTGGTTGTGGAGGTAATGGAGGAGAATGGATTTCAATCGCAGTTGTGCGGTTGGTGGGTGTCGTACTCGGGTCCAATTCCAAAGTCTTACTGTACGATAGCAGGTCTATTGGAAAGGAGGGAGGATGGACGGTCGCAAATTGGGATTCCGGAGCAGGTGTTGTACTTGGCACTTCCGATTGTTCAATCATTTTAGTTGTCCAGTGTACCTGTCATGTTTCGGATATCTTATGTTGCAAGGCGATGTATATCCTGTACATCCTGTCAGAGGATGTGTATCCAAGAAGATAGCCTTCAATCGCTCGTGGCTCTAGCTTCGTTCCTGGTTTTCTGGTCTCCTCAGGTATGTGGACGAAGCATTTGGTCCCGTATGGGCGAAGGTGGTTGATCAACAGCTTTTGGTTGTAGTGAAATTCATAGGGCGTTGATCCTCCTATGGATCGGTTGGGAAGACGGTTGCTGAGGTATACGGCAGTTGCGATTGCTTCTGCCCAAAGTCGTAGAGTTAAACCTTTTAACATGGACCTAGTGGCGGTTATTATGGTCCTGTTATACCGTTAAGCAACGCCATTTGATTCATATGAGAAGGGTGGAGTTTTGTCATGAAGTATTCCATGCGCCTGAAACAGGTTTAGCATTTCATGGTTCACGTATTGACCACCGTTATCAGTTCTGAATCGTTTGATTATGGCGTTATCTTGGGTTTGTCGCTACTGGATGAACTGTTTGAAGATTTTTGCCGTATCGGATTTTACCTTGATGGGATAAATCCAGGGGTATCGTGTGCAGTCATCAATGAAGGTGATATAGTACCAAGAATTACCAAAGGATGGTGTCAAGAATTTTCCGCTTAAGTCGGAGTGAATTAACTCGAAGGGGCTTTGGCAAAGGTGCTGTATTGGTTCTGGTTTTCGTTTGGACGACTTTGAGGTAATGCAAGTTTCGCATTGCCAACCTGTAGGAACCTTAGGAATATGGGGTGTGTCGGAGTATTTGTCGGAGCGAAGGTAGGCTGGTGAGGGATGACCCAAGGCTTCATGCCACTCCTGATAGGTCATTTTGTATGCCTGTTCTTTTCTTTCCTGCACGACATAATATTGTCCGTCAAGCTTGCCCCATAAAACCTCTTTATTCTCTCCCATGACATACATGTCCTTCCCTGAACTGCGTAAAGAAAACCCTTTTCCCAAAGAAAAGATAGCGCGCCACGATAACAAATTGCATTGACCCAACTTAGGAACCCAGAGAACACGTTGAAGAAAAACATGAGATACATGGCCATTAGATGTTTTAGCCATGAGCTTAACTGTTCCACGGCCGCATGACTCTATTACAGAGTCATCGCCTAACTTGACGTTTCCTTTTTCTGGTTCAAAGTTGATAAGAAGGTCTAGGTTGCTTGTTATATGTGAGCTTGTGCCTGTATCGATTACCCAATTGTGTGGGTGAGGGGTCTTTCGCGTAATGGTAAGGGTTGAGGATGTACTGACCGGTTTGGATGATCTCTTCCTTGCCGATCTTGGCGGTGTCAATCGCCGTCCTTTCCTTCTTCTTTTGGTTATCAGTCTTGAGTTTCTGACACAATTTCCAAGTATGTCCTTCATTGCGTGCAGAGGGGTAATGCTTTTTGCAGTATGAGCATTCCTTGGCTGTGACCGATGTGCTGTTTCCCTTTCGTTGGGGTTGTTCCTTCCCTTTTCCTTTGATAGTGGCGGTTTTATACACCTTGTCTTCTCCAGAGTTAACTGAAGTTTTAAGGTCCAACAACCTGTTATAGACATGGTTGTAGGTAAGGTCCTCCTTGGTTTGGAGGTTTTCCACGATGTTGTTCATCGACTCAGGAAGGGACCAGAGAAGGACAGCAGCTTTTGCTTCCGATGACTTGAATACTATCTTAAATGCAAAAAGGTAGGGCGTAACGGTCATTTTCAGTAGCAGAGGTGCAACGGTGTTGCATGCGATTTCAGAGGGTGTTGAACTTGCCAATGTGATCAGCGATGGGTTCAGACACCTCGTATTTGGTATCGAGAACAGCGTTGAGTTGGTCAAAGAAGGAGAAGGTGTTTTCTCTATCAAATTTATCCAGGAACGCCGTCCAGATTGCGTGCGGCGTTTTGTGGGTTGCCAGGAGGATGAGCCATTTTGGGTCAATGGTCTTGAGGAAGTAGGCCGATGCCCACTGGTAGCAATCGCGAAATTCATCTATAGGGTCAACATTCGTCAGATCCCCCTCTTCATCCCGTATTTCATTGGGGATGGTTTCCGTTCCTTGCAAAATGTCCCAGCAGTTGAATAGTCCGAGGACGTACTCGTAGATGTCAAGCCATGTGCGGTAATTTTCTGGCCCAGTCAGCTCTGGGATGGAGTTGGGTTTGTAACTTGGTGCGAAGCCACGTTTAGAGTTAATAGCGTGTGTCCGTGCCCTTTGGTCAATGGGCAGAGGGGTTGCTGGGGGATTGTCTGTCGAAGGTTCGTGGACGGTGGTTCAGGCTGAGGCCATGGTGGATTTTGGTTACACAAGTTGTGTTCTTCGAATTGTCCTCTGTGGCCACACACCCCCTTTAAGTCCACACAACATTTATCAAGCCTGAAAGTAACACGTTCACCTCTCAAGGATTTTTCTGGGAGTGTCTACCCTCAGATGTGTTAACTTCCCGGTAGTTGATAAAGTGTGCGGGGGAGTGGTGGGTAAAGCTTGTGCGCACAAAGAGAGGAAAAAGGAGATGGAGGCGAACGGTGAAAAGAGCTTGGTTAAGTCGTGGTTAACGCTGAGAGTGTTACGCCGAGACTTGTGTAATGCCAAGGCCGAGAATGTCTGGTTTCGTCAAGAAGGAGCATTTCGTCTGGTTGATATTTGTGCCGAGAAATAAACTTTGCTGAGAAAAATGTCTTGTGGTATTATTTTGGTGGGAAACGTGGACGATGGCAGGACGGGTTCTGCTTCGTTGACAGTGAGGTTTCGTGGTCTGTTAGAGGGTGTAAATGTATATCCTAAAGATATAGGAGTCCCGAGCTCATAACCTGTTCAAATATCTATGGGTACGATCTTATATCTATCGGAATATACTAACACAATACTAAGCGAGTATTGCGCGCACGCCTTGATGAGGAGAGGTAGATTTATGAAGGTAGATTGGTAGGTAGTCTGTTCCTTATTCTTCTAAGCGAGAAAAGTGGGTAGTAGCCCCTATATATACAAGAGTGCGCCCTCCCATTATCTAAAAGAATATAAAAGGGAAAAATATAAGTACAAACGTGTTTTACCGTAACGTCAATAGGAAAAACATAAGTGCGAACGTATTTGACCCTGAAAACCTGCCAAGAAAATCCCCAAAGTTTATATAAATCTAAAGTGGTGTGAGGGGTTTCGTTGTGGATGATAAGATATAAGGGACAGAACAATAACCGTTAAAATATGTGATAAGCGAGCGAAATAACCCGAATATCAGATAAAGAAATATATATAAGAATCCTTATCGTAATAATGAAATATAACAGAAATAAACACATACTATGTCCTAGCTGTAGTAATGTATGCGGTGTAATAGGTATTGCCGAAACACTAACCAAGTAAGAGAATATACGATATGTTCAAGGAAATATTCACATAAGAACGAATAAGAAATTTCAACAATGCACCTAAACGGTACTGCAAATAAAATATGTATCATCCCGATACATGAAACAAAACATAAAACATATCGGGTATCAGCCTGGTACATGAAACCCAACATAAAACAAACTATGTATCAAATGATACTTGAAACCAATAACAAAACAAACTAACCCCTTACTAGCCCTACTAGTTTCTGTTAGCCTTGTCAGCCTTAGCAATAGTAATCAATACCGGTTACACTAGGCGAGTTTGTTGTTCTTGAGATTTTATGATAGTAAAGCAGTCTTTTACAACTGCCCAGATAATTTGATATACTAAGAAATACTAATAATAGATAGTTATATTGCAAACAGAGAGTGCCTTGGCAAGCAGAGATATTTTAGGCATACTATGCCTTTATAGATGAAATGTCAATTGAAATCAATGGCATTGATGGGTGGAGTTTCCTATAGTAGGACAAGTATGAACAATGGGTAGATGACTATATAAGAAGTGAAAAAAAGAAAGGGGCATCAGTTATATTTTGGGGTATGATTGAATAGGGTTGGAAGGACCATTTTAAGAATGGTGATCAGAGAGTAAGGATGAATAAGAAGAAGCCAGCAAGACAATAGATGGCATAAATAGCCATTGTCGACAAGAGGAGAATAGACTAAATAGGGAATGAAAAAGGAGTCAGGAGTGAAGGGTCTTACAGGTAGAGGAATTAAGGATACCTTGGCAGATGCGTACTCAAATTGATTGAGAAAAGATTAAGACAACACAAAGCTGGAGAGGAAAAAGATTTAAAATTAAGAAGCTTATATATGGTGACGCTAAAGGTATTGATTCTTGGTGTTATGTGTTTTGTTTGACTCACCCTATTTTATAGCCTAAATGCAAAGAAAAGCTACTACTGAATCCGAGGTTCCTGATAATGGAAAATAATGTGGCATCTCTTTCACACACCTGTTACGCTTCTATACTGAGTAGCTGACTTGTAACAAGTACCTACTTCTCTGTAGATATTCCATAAAGGACTGTGTCATTCTTAATCTCCTGTGAGTTTCGTTGTGTAGAGTATGAACATAGTGCTAATCTCAGCCACGAAGGAAATAGTAGTTGATTTTATTTATTAATTGAATTCAGTTTTTATTCATGTTTGAGGTACCGAAGCTACATGCAGGGCTACCAAAGGTAGTAAACAAACCTCCTGCCCTGCCCCAACCTCAGAAAGCTATAGAAAAACTGTAAGAGAAGCCTTAACCGTACCAGGGTTGTAGTTTCTGAGCTTCAAGCCCAGGATGTTTGCTGGCTTACAACCTGGGTTACTCTAAAGAGTACCGGCCAGCTCGACACAACTTTACAGTTCAACACAACTTTGTGGCTTACCATACTAATCTTGTCACTCAACACAACTTTGTGGCTCAACTATACTTTAATCAATTTTACTACTTTGTGGATAACAAGACGTTGGGCTTCAATAACCCTTTATAAATTAATTCAATTTAATTATATCAGTTAGCTTTCCAGTTTAATTTTATCTTGGAGCTTTGAATTAAACCAGAACATGTTATTAAGTGTTAAAGTCTTATTAGCCACAAAGGAGAATTGAGCCCCAAAGTTTGGTTGAGCCACAGAGTGGCATTGAGCTCAAAGTGTTGTTAGCCATAAAACCAGGTTGAGCCATAAAGTGGTGTTGAGCAACAAGATTAGTGTGGTTAGCCACAAAGGTGTGTTGAGCCGTAAAGTTGTGTTGAGCTAGTAGGGACTCTTTAGAGTGCAACAGGTTGTGAGCCAGTGAACATCCAGGGGTTGCAGCCACTGCCACAATCTTAGCACAGTTACCCAACCAGTGTAAAAATCGATCCTATTGTGCTGTCAGGCAGTAATCACAACCAGAAAGCCAATAAAATCAACATGATAACAACCTCAAACCCCTACAGTAAACCAATTAAAGGCAATAAAAGGGAATAAAAAACAAGAACACTCCCACAACTAAGACCGATGTCAAACCATTGGCCTAGGTACTAGACACTTGTAGTTCCAACTTCCATAATAATCTGGCAAGGACACAACGCATGAAGACATTCCAATATCCATATAGCCCAGAACTAACTGTAAAAAGGGGTCCTATTATAAGAGGAACTAAAATGAAGGATGGCCAGCTTGTAGCACAGCCTATAGCTGAGTCCAGAGGATAGGGTGTCAACCTGGGGGTTGTAGTAAGGTACTAGCTTATGTGAGACAGTAAGGTGTCAGCTAGTTGAGGGCAGTAGGGTGCTAGCCGATCAACCATGATGTGAGGGGCAAAGAAGAAAGAGGGAACGAAGAAGGAGAGCAGAAAAGGGGGATAGTAGGCAGGATAAGCTCAAGGGTCCAACCAACTATCAGAATCACATGCGTATCATACTCACCCATTCTAAAGTGCCAGAACGAAACAAATTCCTGTGCCACTCATCTTGTCCCTTGATTCTCTGAGAGATGGTGTGACTACTAGGTGGGATATCAGAGGAACGCAGAAGGTGAATGAGTACAGAAATCAATAATAGCCATATTGAATTGTTTTCCCATATGGCAGACTGTGTTCACGCCTGTGTTATGCATGGACCAAAGACCTTCTGACTGTAGAAGTATTAAGTGAAGTATAGCAAACAAACTAAATAAGGTGTAACAGAAGCAGGTAAAGCAGAGGTCAACCACTAAGAATGATAAGAGAGAAAGGGGAGGAATGACTCCTAGGGGCAAACAGTAATAAGTTAGGAGAGGAGAGATAGAGATAGACAAGTCCCAACCCAGTGGTGAGGCCAGAGGCGGAGGAAACCTGTCAGTAGGAGTTGGTGATGATTTCTTGGATTTTGAGATTTGAGTTACAAGGTGTGTAGTGGAGACAGAGGATGACTCAAGGGAATAGTACTATTGTAAATAATAGTGCTAGGTGAGGTCCCAGTATTGTTTTTAGGCCTATGCCAATGTTGGGTTGATGGCTGGACCGTATGGCTGCTATTATATAATGCCAAGGTTGAATAAGTAAAAAGAGGTAAACTAATTTTATTGGAAAGAACTTGGATTGTTGTGTGAAGAGCTCTAACTACAGGTTGCCTAAAGGCCCTTATATATGTACTCTTCCCTCAACCGCAAATCTGGTGACCCATACCTATGAGTAATACTCTCATCATAACTCATATTGACTCATATTATGAAATCCATTGGCTGACTCTTATGAGTTAACTGTGCAATGTGCCAAACCCAATCATAAGTTATAAAACTAGTCATGTGCCCTAAACGGGTCACATGCATGAAACCCATGACTTATAATATGATTCATGTGCGAAAGTCATTACATTATATTATCTTACATATGTGAGTCATACACACAATCAACTAATCGCATTATGATAATGACTTGCACTAAGTGTGCATCATGTAAAACTCTATGACAACTAGTGATCTTAGTGCAAAATATAATAATCTGATAACTCATAACTATGAGTCATTTGATATCCAACATGCTTAGTCACTAATTGATACAACATCTTAGACAAGACAAATCAGGATAGAGAGAAAGAAGATGTTTGGAAGCTAGATCAGCCTCTCAACTCATTTAACTTGAATACTATAGAGCAGATATGGGAGCTAATGAAAACGCAAATACAAACCCGCTGTGGTATAGCAAGAGTGGGATGTGAGTGTGATATGCAAGTCATTTTAGGTGTGGAGTGGAACAAGATTACAATTGAGGAAATCAATCAGCAGATCTCTCAGCTCCAAAAGGTTATGAGAAGCTATATTTCTCAGAACAGTGGAAACAAATACCACCCTAAAAAATACTGTTTTGTTGTTTCTCGTGCTAGGAAGTGTTGTCCGTGCTGTTCATTCTGCCATTCTATTATGGACTGTTTCTGAATCTTATCTGTTTTTTTACTTCTTCTCCTCTCCCCTTTACTTTCCTTTACCCCGCTGAATTCCCCACAGCTATATCACACTATCACGCAAAGTTGCCTATCTGATCTCTCTTCTCGCCAGTCTTTTATATTGTTTTCTTTGATTTCTTTTCC
Source organism: Tuber calosporum (assembly GCA_003316355.1). Classification (NCBI taxonomy): domain Eukaryota; kingdom Fungi; phylum Ascomycota; class Pezizomycetes; order Pezizales; family Tuberaceae; genus Tuber; species Tuber calosporum. The sequence goes on along the minus strand of QFET01005431.1, from coordinate 4,699 downwards.
AGTACCAATATATATTGCAATTTTGCTGTATCAATAGTAAGTTTCACTGGTTGGCTCTGATAGAATTAAATTCTCTACCCTCTCTCTACTCTTACGACGTTTCTGGTATGTAACATCACTGTTCCTGCTTTTACAGAATCCCAGTTCCTCTTCTAGAAGCCGGCAGCTAGGGCAACCCGAGTGATAGAATATGGTGCAATAGCATCTTACCATACTGGATATGGCTAGTCCCTTGGCGCCCGGAAAGTGACTCTATATTCAGATACTTTATGAATTAGTGAGTAGGTTCCTCTATACCAATACAGAACATATTATGAACTATAAAAACAAAACAAAAAAAACAGCCTCCAACCACTCTGTATCCCATATCTTGTACATCTCCCATCTCTATATCAAATATGTTACGATAATTTCCCTCCTACCATTTCAGATCCACATATCTCTTCCGTCATTTCCTTCCCGGGTCTTCCAAGACAAACTGAGCTTATACCTATATTTCTTCTCCCTTTTCCCTAACTTTGTCTAAACTACGTGGAGGATGTGCTCCTTGTATAAATAATCGTTACTACCCTCCTTCCTTTGATCATGCTCCCTCCCGCGCATTTTCCGCAAAGTTGAAATTTGCACTTTTTTCAACACCCCGGAAAAGTGCCAGAATAACACCCATCAAAAGTGGCGATATCTGATACGTCACATTACACGAACTCAAAAACGATCCCAATGCATTTCCGAGTCACGCCATGGCATCTCGTGACGTGGAAATGGACATTGAGCCAGAGGAAGGCTCATCAGCGCCGTCAACACCGAGCCCAAAGGGCAAGGAAGACCAGGGCCCTGACCCAGCCTCCAAGGAACTTATGGAAGTAGTGATGAACTATCTCAAGGTCGACGGACCTCCAAAGAACAACCCTATCACGAGGTATGTCACGTCTTTCGACACCGATATGTTCTCGGATTCGGAATATACGATTATGACAGTGGTTATGGCGCTTGCGCATCAGGTGCAGACGCTCACAACCACGACTCAGAACCTCATCAGAACGGTTGACGACCTGTCAAGGGGCCCGGCTGTGGCTCCTAAGAAGGGAACGAAAACGATCCTAAAAAGACAAGACCAACCGGAAGCCCGAAGTTACGCCACGATGGCTTCCCAGCCGCCACCACGATCTGAAACACAGACACCGGCTAGAAACAAGAGAAAGGCAGAAGCAGGCCCGACGCTACCAAACCCCCCGGCACCGAAGCAGAAAAAGCAGGAGAAGCCGGAACAGAAACCAAGCTCGAAGAAGGGAGGAAGCGAAGTTTTCCCGAAGAACCCGTCCACTAGCCTAGCAAGGAGGAAGATCTTTGCGACAAGGAAGGTGGCACAGCCATTAGTTGACCCAGCTCGTGATGAAGCAAAGATCTCAGTTGCTATCGCCACAGTACTGTCAAAATGCGAATGTAAGGCACCAACGAATTTACAGGTGTTCTCGAATAGGACGAACGGAACGGTCACCTTGACTGCCCCAGCTGGGACAGACTCGGGACAATATACCCGGTACCTAGACAAGCTGACGGTAGCACTGAACGAGATGATCGACGATGGGGGTCCAGAGTTCCTGCCTTTCAGGAGGGAGCCCACGGATATCGACGTAATCGTGCATGGTGTTTCCCTTGCAGCAATCCCAAGAGACAATGAGGGTTTGGAGAAGGCTGTAAAAGAGGCTTTCAAGGCGACCCATAAGATAGATATAGTAACAGCAAAATTTCTGAAACCAGACCGGGCCGTCTCTGATGAAAAGAGGGCAACTTCAATCATAATCCGGGTTCCGGAAAATGAAGTAGCAAAAGTTACGCCATCGGTCCTTTTTATGGGCAAATACAAATAGTCGAACGTGATGTGGCAGGCATCGGCAACAATGCAATGCCACCGCTGTTGGAAGTATGGCCACCCCCAGGCAGGCTGCAAGAAGAATCTGCCTGTGTGTCCGATTTGCTCGAAACAGCACACCGAAAAAGAACATCGATGCCACGAACCGGCCTGTAGAGGGTCACGGAAGGCAATCCCAGCTTGTTGTATGATGACACCTGCCAAATGTGCCGCCTTTGAGGGCCAGCATTCGGCTCGAGACCCGGCTTGCCCGGAGAGGATAAGGGTGAAAGAGACTGCAAAAGTGAACTATGACTCAAGAATGGCTTCCCGGGCCGCACCACTAGGCGAGGAAGGTGTCACCCCCCAGATAAATTAGGCCATTGGGCCAGCATGTCGGGAACAGCGCATTCAAACGAAAGGAACAGATGGAGATTAAATGTTGTACAACACAATTGCCGAGGGAGCAATAGTGTGTTTCTCTCTTTATTTCATATTGTCAGAGGTTTTAATGTTTCCTTTGTATGTGTACAAGACCTCCCACTGTATAATGGGCAACCCCTCAGGGCCCCAGGTTACGAGTGTGTTTTTTTACCCTCACCCAAGGTACGGGTGTATACCTATGTGGCACTGAGGAATTTGATTAGTGTTTCCTTTATTGTGGTTTCAAAGGATTTTGATATTTTGTACTTGAGAATTTTTGGAAAGGAGGGACCCTTATTAGGCGACTGTCATTCCTTTAGCTTGATAAATACTTATAACAGAAACGACAGGGGACATACAGTGCCACCAGAGCAACTGTTTATCGAAACGAACGAACCAACACTTGTGGTCGGAGATTTAAATATACACACGACCTTTACTGACCCGCTACGGACTAAGGAATCCGGGGAACGAAGGCGGGGCGAGCACTTTATGTGGCTGGCAGCACAGAGGGGTTTTACGATTATGAATACACCTGGGGTCTACACGAGATTCCCGGACAATCCTACTTTACACCGGCCCTCGGTCATCGATTACACGCTAGCCAATTCAGCCTTGTTAGCGAGGGTATCGAGATAGAGGGACCTATACCAACAGACAGGATCGGATCACATAGTCATACTCACAGAACTGGACTCAAAGGATTTACACCTGGCGACACCTTCTCCAGACTGGGATAAGATCAAATGGAGAGACGAGAAAGGGGTCCCCACCCCCTGGATAGAATCTTCCCTGAAAAATTATGTTGATCACGAATACAAAAAGATCAATGACCCAGCTACGGCCGTTAAGACCTTCGAGGAGAACTTGTCAAGGTTGATACAGATGGTAAAAGGCTGGGCCCCAATGAAGAGGCCAACGAGGTGGTCAAAGGCGTGGTGGACGCCAGACATCACTGAGATGAGAAGGGTTTATACCTCTGCTGCCCGGCGTGTTGGACGTGACGGGAGCGGGGTGAAGGAAAAGATTGAAACGAGGAAAGCATACCGGACCGCAATTATGAAGGCGAAGCGGAAATACTGGGATGAGTTCTTAGCCTCGGCAAAGAAGAAGGACGTGTGGACGGCTCATCAGTTTACCAAGCAACGGATTCCGAACAGAGTACCTGGCAAAGATAGTAATACACCAGAGGATACTGCGGCAATTATCATGAGCCACTTCTTCCCGGAAAATCAGGACCCGATATCGTCGAAACCCCCACATCGTAGGGAACTTCGTCCGGCAGATAGGGTCCACACCGGTTGAGGTGTGGGAAGCCTTGGAGAAGTGTAGCAACAAGTCAGCCCCTGGGCCAGATCAGGTCCCATATGGGGTTTAGAAAAACATAAGTCGGCTTAACGAAAACGTACTGCCCTAGTTAGTGGATGACCTCCTAAGATGGGGGATTCACCCACCATGCCTAAAAGGGTCATTAGGCGTAATCCTGCCAAAGCCGGGAAAGAGTGACTACAGGGAATGTTCGAGCTTCAGGGTTATCGCTCTAATGCAGACTTTCTCGAAGATTGCGGAACGTATAGTCAATCGACGCCTTATGACGATTGCTTATAAAACGGATATGTATTGCATCAATCAGACTGGAGGCCTGCCACAGAGGTCCACAGTAGATGCAGTCTTATCACTGAAACACTGGGTCAAGGAGAGTCAATTCGCCGGAAAGAAGGTCTCAACGGTCTTCCTGGATGTGAAAGGGGGTTTTGACAACGTTAACCATAAGAAGCTCATGGGGATCCTCGAAGGAAACCAGGAGGTCCCAACATACATAACCGATTGGATACGGAATTTCGTCGCTTTCCGAAAAGTTACACTGGCCTATCCGGGCAGCTCACGAACGGAATATAGAATCGAACGTGGGATCCCGCAAGGCTCCCCCCTGTCCCCGCTCCTCTTTGTGATATATGTTCGTGGTCTACACACGGCAGATAACCCAGAAGAGAGCTTTTCTACTTCTTATGTGAACGACTTCCAGATTACGGTTGCGTCCAATTCATGGTACCGAAATTCGCGTTTGCTGGAGGGAGAGGTGGAAAGGATCAACAGTCGAGCAGAAGATCTGGACCTTTCCTTCAGTATCGCTAAGACAGAGCTGGTGCACTGGAGAACGCCGAGAGAGAGGCAAGAGGTCTCCGAGTGTCCGATAAGTTTTCAATCTCACGTTATACAGCCGGCTGGGCGAGTGGTAAAATGGCTGGGTTTTTGGTTAGGCGATAACGGAGAAACAACGACACATTTTACGAAGAGGCTGGCGCTTACACAGGCAGCTTTCTTTCGAATTCAGAGACTATCGATGCCAGGAAAAGGACTCTCGCCCTACGGAGCGAGAAGATTGGCCAAGGGTATCCTATTGCCGACCATGCTATACGGGGC
>QFET01005429.1:0-41071 GCA_003316355.1 Tuber calosporum | reverse complement strand
CCTCCCGGTTCTATATACTATCACATCAACTAATTTGTACCATTTCCTATATGTGTAACTGATGTCGTCAGTCAGGAACTTAGAGGTATCATTCAGACAACAATGGTACACTCTCACTGTGCTGGTGGAAATGGTCAAGCTGCTTGCATGCAAGGCTTAGATCCTCTTTCCACCCTGATCTACCGGAAGGGCTATCCGCGTGCCTTTCAAGAGGAGACAATCATCACTGTGGATGGATATCCCACCTATCGGAGGAGGGATATAGGACAGTCGTTCACAGTACGGGTCAGGAGTAGGGGAGCTGATGTTATGGCTGTCATCGACAATCAAAGGGTGGTACCCTACAGTCCATACTTGGCTCTCTGCTACAAGGTACACATCAATGTGGAGGTGTGCGGGTCTATCAACGCGGTCTAGTACATTCACAAGTACATTTACAAGGGTGGGGATCGTGCCACTGCTGTCCTAGAAAGTGATCAGGACGAGATCAAGCGATACCTCCACGGACTGTATATTGGACCAACGGAAGCAGTGTAGAGGCTGTTTGAATTTAACACCCATGGAGAGCAGCCTCCTGTGCAGCACCTTGCCCTTCACCTCCCTTGACACCAGCCGGTCTACTTCTCGGAGGGTGCAGATCCAGTGGCCCTACGCGAGGCCATGGATGGCAAGCTTACTACCATCCTCGCATTCTTCAAATACAATGCAGAGAATGTAGATGGGAGGCAGTACTTGTACCACGAATTCCCCGAGCACTATGTTTACACAGCCAGAGGTGGATGGAAGCGGAGGACTCAGCGGTTTTCCATTGGTCGCATGTATGCTGCCAGCCCCCTAATAGGGAAACGCTACTACCTGCACTAGCTTCTGACTGTTGTAAGGGGTGCGGGAAGCTTCGAGGACGTGAGGACAGTAGATGGGGTGGTCCATCAAACCTTCAAGGGCACCTGCAGAGTGCTGTGGCTCTTGGATGATGATGGGGACTGGGTGGCCACTTTCCGCGATGGTAGGGAGTTCATGACCGGTAGGGAATTGCGGCAACTCTTTACGCTTTCCCTTCTACATACCACTATCCCGGATCCACCCCATATTTGGGAGATGTTTAAGGAGAGTTTCTGTGATGACCTAGAGCACCTGCTGGTGACAGGTAGGGTCATTGTGCCGGCTGGTGGAGAGGGTATGGGTGATAGCTTATATCTGGATTATGGGCTACACCAGGTCAACCTACTGATAGGAGAGTATGGGAAGACTCTGGCAGATTTTAAGCTCCCCCAGCCGGTATTGGATTGGAGGGAGAGTGAGAGAATGGAATGGGGGAATACGATGATGGGGGAGGAGTTGGAATATAACGTGGAGCACGAGAGGGAGGCATTCAGTGCAATGCGGCAGAAGTTGAATGAGGAGCAGGTGGCAAGTTTTGATGCCCTTGCAGCTGCGGTGGAGAGCCGCGAGCAGGACCCGCAGCAGCATCACCAGGACAGTCCCTTCTCTCTTCATGGACCCGATGGTACTGGCAAGACCTTCCTCTACAACTGCCTGTGCAGCTATTTCCGATCCCAGGGTAAGATAGTGCTGTGCGTCGCGTCCTCCGGGATAGCGGGACACCTTCCGCCAGGGGGGAGGACCGCACATTCAGGGTTCAAGATCCCGCTGTGGAATGTCATGCATGCCGTATGCAACATCAGGTACAACTCACCACATGCCGAGTTGATTTGCAAAACCTCTCTCATCATTTGGGATGAGGTTACAATCCAGAAGAAGGCAGACTTCGAAGCGGTTAACAGAACCTTGAATGATATCTGCAATGCCGGTAACCAAGCGGTTTTTGGTGGGATACATACGGTACTTGGTGGTGACTTTGCCCAGATCTTGCCTGTTATACGCCGGGGTACTAGGCAGGCCACGGTGCTTGCTTGCATCCAACATGGTTCCATCAGGCCCCATTTGAGGGTTTTGAAACTCTAGACAAGTATGCGAGTCACTGCCACTGATGCCAATAGGAACTTGCTCACCTTCCTGCATAATCTGGTTAACCAACCTAGCTTGCGTGGCAGTATTCAATTGCCCCTGTGGATCCGCAGCGTTTCTACAGTTGATCAACTCTGTGATCAATTGTATCCACAGTCATTGTTGAATGAAGCAGTTAATATTCACCAAGCCCTTGTTGGTCGCGCAATCTTCGCCTTCCGCAATGATACGGTGTCGGACTTCAACGATGTACTGCTGGAGAGAATGCCTGGCGTGGAGAAACGCTTTGATGCTGCCAACCACGTTGATGTTACTGCGAATGCTGGGGCTGCTGCACCCTATGCTATGGAATACCTGCAGAGTATAAATTTGGTATGTATTCCGCCTTCTTGCCTAAGACTCAAGATCGGTGCCGCAGTTATTCTACTGCGCAACCTGAGTCCTAGAGAGGGTTTATGCAATAGCACCAGGATGAGGGTCGTGGGGATCAGCCGCAACTGTTTACAGGTTGCCATTCTGGGTGGAAAGTTTTTAAAGCAAGATCTGCCTTCTTCCGTGTATCAAGCTTACCACAACAGAAGAGGATCTCCCCTCCATCCTACAGCGTACTCAGTTCCCAGTCCGTCTATGCTTTGCCATGACTGTGAATAAGTCTCAGGGTTAGTCCCTTGAGCAGGTTGGGGTAGATTTACGCACCCCTGCCTTCAGTCATGGGCAACTCTATGTCGCCAAGTAACGGGTGACATTATTTGATGGGCTGACACTCCTATCCTCGGAGCTAGCTCCTACCCATACGGATAATATAGTGTATCCAGAGGTTCTCCTTTAATCTCCCTCCAGTAAGTTTTATTTCATCTCTTTCTACTTCCTTGTACTGTGTTTATAAATACTGACTGTAATTGCTGCCTCTTAGTTCCATCATTGAAACTCTCCACTCCTCTCTCACTCCTCCTTTGCTCTGATACTCTGCATACTTCTCTTTCATGGTATGTAACCTATCATCCTCCTATTCCCTAATACTGCTAACGTTTCCTATATAGCTGTTGCTTCGTTTTTTCTCTTTTTTGCAGTCATATCTATTAATATTACCCCTTGTAGCCTTCTTTCTCTGCTTTTCCTTTCTTATTTTCCTGCATCTTCTGCTTTATCTATCCCTACTTCCTAATGGTTACAACTTCTCTTTCCTCTTGATAAGTGTTTTTTCTTTCTTCCTTTTTTTCACTTATCAAATGTAATATCTACCAAATTTATTCTTCTCAACTCTATCTTTTAAAGATCTGCTATCATACTCAAATTGCTCCTATCTATCACTATTAGTAAAACAGGAGAGGTAATAAGGCCCTCATCTTTTACTTGCTCTCTGTGTCTTCGCTATTGGATGAAACTTTATACTGCCATATTCTTCTACTAAGTACTATGTCCGTAAGGCTCTGTAGCACTAATTTGCAACTTGACTCCTAATACAAACCTTACTCAGATACAATAATCCTTTCCATAATGCTCTAGAGGTGTGTCTGTTAGACCTAACAAGTGACTTTAGAGAATTTCTGAGGATATAGTACTCTTGTATAACACTTTTGTTAATTGCAACATTCATGCCTCTTTATTATGTCTACAGAGTATCAGGCATATCTTGTCTCCTGTTCTCTGTAATGCATAAATGTATATAGTGTTTTGGTACTGCTACTTTACTCCCTTGTATGAGTATTGGGGATACCATGTATTGCAATCTTGCATACTGTCATCGAGTTCTGCAATCTGACACTATTTTGATAACAATATATGTTATTATAAGCAGAATACTATATTTAAACTTTGCAAATTCAAGCACTATATCACAAGTGGGCGCTGTTTGCTTTCTTGAGGTAATAGTTTCATATATATCCTATAGTTGCTATCAATATGAAAACCAACTTGAACAGGAACGTAGTTCTTATTTAATTCAAATTGAAATAGCTTTCCAGATTCTAGAGAAGAGACCTATCGAGTATAGGTCTAGGGTCTGCTATAGCAGCAGGAATATCTTTACTTGGTTCATATCTCTTTTACCTTTATACAAATACAGTTTTGATAGTATTACAAGTAATTAAATTTAAAACAGGCTTAAAAGCTTAGGAAGATGACGGTCGAGCATAGGTCGAGGGGCCTCTAGTAGGAATGAATTCTTATAGTAGGGAATCCATTTTTCATAAACAAGAGAAATTGGAAAAATAAAAAATAAAAAAAAAGTAAAAAAATAAAAAAATAAAAAAAAGCCAGCAGGCAAAACCAACATCAATTGTCACAAAGCAAACTGCAAGGCATTTTAGAGCAAGTGGTGATGAAAAGGGTGAAGTATTCCATGGTGTATAAGCAAGAGAAATAAAAGAACAAACAAAAAAACTCAGTATATCTGCAGTGGGGATTGGAAGTGTAACTAAAGACTGAGTAATATTAACTTTTCAGCAAATAACTGGTTTAGTTGTGGCAACCTAGCTGCTGTGGCTAGGGCAATCACTGTCTGGTTCCGTATTTGTTAATTTTGTTTTTAATTCTCTTATGACATAGTATCAAGCTAATTTGGGCTGGCTTATAGAAATTCTATGAAAACCTTTCTTTTGCTAGTATAGTTCTGGATTTCTTAACGGTACACCTGAGAATATGGAATGGGGGACGCCTTGGCTCCAAGCTTTCTGTGAAAAAGTGTAAATAGGTTTAATACCCTAGCTAGAGACAATGATTTTTGACATCATATGTATAGGCGATATATATATTGCTTCTAATACAGAACCGGAATACATCCGCTAGCTGCTAATCAGGCATTCAACAACCATGACCCCAGCACGGAAGGGGAGAAGACCACTGGTCTCAGATACTCCATCCAAGGGAACTCTTTGTTCTCCTATATACTATGAGAGACAAAGACAGGTATGAGTTAAACAGCCTTTCCTTTGAACTTCAAACAAGTATTCCCTATTTGAGTATAAACTAAATGAGCAGTAGCAACAGTTAACCCACATTGCATCCAACGTGACTGGTTTTGAAATTAGACCAGAGGCAATAAACCCAAGTACTTTACGTTCACGCAAATGGCTTGTCCAGATTTGCTCCCAGGCAACCTAGTCTGTGCTTGATACTCCAGCACCTCCCAATTCTGCAAACCCTCTACCATCCACCGCTGGAATACCACTGGCATCTCTTCCTTCACTGCATGATCCAGAACCTGGCTCTGATGAGGCCCATACTTCTGGCCTATTTTCACCAACTCTACACTAATGGCCTAACCGTATTATGAACCGTTAAGCAGCTTCTAGGGAACGGCTGGAGATTTTAAAAAAACGATTTTCGACATCTGCAAGGTGCTGTTTCCTCGTGCTGGATCTCAAAGGAAAGCTCCTAGTGGTTACGGTTTCTCTTTCCAACAACACTATCATGTGTTTTGCTTCATGAAATTGCAGGCCTCCCAAGAGAATCAAGACCTCATGAGGCCCAGAATGAATCTTTTTAGGTTTAGGAAGACACTGGCCATGCAGGTTGCTGCAGGAGCTCAGTTGGGTAGTAAAGCAAAACGATGACTCATGATGGATGAGGTATCATGGGTAAAATACCGTCAAATAACTGCCAGAGAGCAAGGAAAGCATCAAAAGGTTGCTTGTATGCTGGATGATGAAAGTACTCTATTGGTGGTACAGGAATATCTCTCTCAAGCTGGTCAAAGAGAGTTTCTTTTGATCAGATTTTTCCTTATCAATAGTTTCTGTATCATCTAATATATACTATTAATCATAGATATGGACTTCTATAAAATGGCACAAGTGATCAACCAGTCCTGGACGGATGCCAAGGACCTTGTAATTGGCCCTGCCGGCAGCAGAAATATACAACAAATTCATTAGGCAATTAGAGGCCAAACTGGCCAGCAGGGGTTATCATGACTTGGTTTCAAGTGGAAAGAAGTCCGCAAAGGTGTATACAAGGATGGTCATGAAAGATCTGATGTCATTGCATACAGACAGGATGTCTTCCTGCCCTGTTTAAAATAGCTATCATGACGTCTAATAGTTTAGAATGAAGACTTGGATCCTGAACTATCACAGGAGGTTTTAAATGGAACTAAGCAAACAGTGATTATGGTTACTCATGGCGAGTGTACATTTCATGCCAATGATAGGAAATGTTTTATCTGGACTCATGAAGATCATAATCCAATCAGATAGAAAGGAATTGGGCAAGGATTAGATGGGTCTGAGTTTTCTGACTCCAATTGGTCGACTTGGTAGTAGTACAGTATGTGAGATACTGAAGTGTGGAGGTGATATCTGGTGGGATGGGTCAAAACTACTAGACCAAATAATGAGAAAGGCAATTCCTATCTTTGAGGCTCCATTCCCTGGATGTCAAGCATTATTCATGTTTGATAATGCAACCAGTCATATGAAGTAGGCAGTTAATCCCTTAAGGGTATCAAGGATGAATATGGAGGACGGGGGAAAGAATGCGAAGACAATGTGAACAACCTTTATGGCTGTACCGGAACATCCCATTAGTGGCTAGCCTCAATCGATAGTTACCATAAATGAAACTGCCAAGGGTCTTCAAACTGTTTTAACTGAGCACAGCCTATGGCCTACCACTAAGCAATGATTTTTAACGTAATGCTCCGTTAGGTCGTTTCCAGGAAAGACAAAACTTAATCTCCAATGTCTTAAAGGTGGTAACTGCTCTGCCCATGGATTGCTGGTATCCCAACCTGACTTTAAAGCCCAGAAAGGAGAGCTATAAGAGGTAATAGAAGCGGTTGGACATCTTGTAGTCTTTTATCCCGCATTTCACTGTGAGTTGAACTACATTGAGTACTTCTGGGGCACAGCAAAGCAATATACTAAGGAGTATTGTGACTAGTCATTTACCTCTTTGGAGCGATTGGTGCCTCAAGCATTAGCACAAGGCCAAAATAAGTTGATTTGGAAGTTCTCCAACCGTGTTAAGAGAATTGTTGATGCTTATGAGACTGGTACTATCTATTGGTCTGAAATGTATAAATCTATTGTTTTAACTAAGTATAAATCCCATAGACAAGTCTCAGGAACTTAATGTATCATATCTCCAGTCAATAACAAATCTTCTATCTCATTCTTATATCATATGTGCAATTGTAGAGCTTAAACATATTACAAATGACATTCTCCTGCAAGGTCATTAAACCTATTTATACTTTTTCAAGGAAAGCTTGGTGCAAAGGCGTCCCCTGTTGTAAATTCTCAGGTGTACTGTTAAAACATCCGGAACCATATAAAAAAATGTTGCTGGTATTCCATAGGGGTGGCCGGAGATCTATTTATATAGAATAGGTTTTCTCACCATAATTGTATCAAAGTGAGAGCTAACTTATAGAATTATGGTAAAATTTAAAATGCAAATTAAACTTTTTTAACCAGAGCTGTTAGATACAAAGTATTGGTCTTGTTCTTGTTTGGATTTTCCTAATTTGATATATTTGTGATCACTAGTAAGATTAAACCTGGAGTATGTTAATAAAACTATATAGGTGTTACGATCCAATGCTGTCAGCTCACTTGCAACAGGTAAATACGTCTCTGTAGGTTGGATGAATATGACATGGCCGTCCAGATAGTTGGTACGGGGCCTGGCGCTAATCTTAGCCACAAAGGTAAGACCACTATAGCAATGAGAAGTTTTCGGTGGAGATCCAATATTGGTCTTAGGTCTATGCCTATGTTGTATTGATAGCCGAACCCTATGGTCCCTATCGCACAACGCCAATAGAGGAGCTGAGTGGTAAAGAGGTAAATTAATTGTATAGGAAAGAACTTAAATGGTTACAGGAAGAGTCCTAACTACAGGCCGTTTTTATTTATTTTAAATTATATATTTATTGTTATGGAACAAGAACTTGCATGCAGCGCTAGCTATGGCATTAACAAAACCTTAATCCCAAAAACCAAATACAAAGGAATCCAATGGCCCATGAAGCTCCAACTGGACAGGTAACTGTCCATCACCTTGAACGGTAAACTCAAGTAAGGAAAAACCAGCCAAGGAAACATACAGAAACTAAGCCATCAGGTAAGGAAAGGCTGCAAGTTTTTAAGAACTTGGGGAGGAAAATAGGGTGCGGGCAGGGGACCTTAAGGGGTAGGGGGAACCAATGGTGGCGGAAATGAGGGGGGGGACAGCAGCATGTCAGGGGGGAAGCCAATCTGCGTCTCAGGTAAGTAGGCGACCAGGTTGAGAAGAAGTGGTATAGGAGACTAGATGGGGTTGTCCGCACCTATCCTCATAACACCTGGGAGGTGGCATCTGCGGGCATCAGTGGTGGCCGTGCAGGAGAGTATGGGATACCGGAAGTCATCGTCGTGGTCCCAGCAACGTGGTCAGAGGGTGGGGTCCCCTTCTGAGGCCCAGGAGGTATGAAAATCAAGGTAACTCTTGTGGCAAGCATTTGATGAATGCGACCAGCCATGAACTTGCCCAGGCCCATGCAAGGGTGTGGGGACAGACAGTGTGTAAGGGTAGTAGGATGGGGGAGGACATGGCTCTCCCCAGTCATTGATGGGGGTCGGGTGGGCCCGCCTTCTAAGACCAATGTAAACGGCGCTTATAGCCGGTAGCGGGAGGAGAGGAAGACTCAGGTGTGCGAGATCTGTGCGTGGCAAGGGGGCGAAGGACAAGGATGCTGGAATGGGGAAGATGAGGTGGGCTATCGCATCCACTGGGAGGTGGGTGTGGACCGGCGGGCAGGGAGGAGCAGTTTTCCAGTGGAGAGGGTTGACATTGGGCTGGAGGCGCCGTGGGAGGTGATGCTATGAGTCTGGAGCGCGAGGCTGTCGGAGGGAGGGAGAGTCCTGGGGGAGCCGCCCTGCTGCTGGGATGATGGTGGGTGCAGCGCATACAAGTCTCAGTGCAGCTAGCCTACGGCGATGGGCTCACCGGAGGGCGATAGGAGAGAGGCAGCTCTCAAGGGAGAGGATGGAGAGTCTGGTAGAGCAAAAGCAATTAGTAACCCATCTGTGGATCTTGTGCCAGAAGATGTCCATCTGTCGAAGTATTCCGCAGGAGTGTACGAAGAGGTTGCCCCAAGGGTGAGCATTGAGAGGAGGAGGGAGACAGCAAGGCGGTGGCACAGGTGGGGGGAGAGGCAAGCCCCTGGTGGGGAAAGCCTGCGAACAGTAGCAAATGCACCTGGAGCGAGGGCGAGTCGTTAGGAGATGTGAGTTGATATGGAAAGGGATGGGGTGAGCCAGTAGCCAATCTACCTAAGGGAGTTGGCGGGATGGAAGACCTGCCCATTCAAGTGTATTGGGATAGTGCAAGGGGAGCCCCGCTGGTTCTTGGTGTGCTAGTAACTAAGTTCCGTCTTGGGAACTGAGAAGGGAATATTGAGTGCTGCTACACGATGTTTGATTCTGGAAAAGGCTGCCTGCAGCAACTGAACATTGCAGTGATATGAAGATGATGATACAGTCAAAGCAAAATCATCAACATAGGAAAGAATAAGGCCCCTGGAAAGGGAGAAATGAAGGGAAGAAACATAAATAACAAAAAGCAAAGGAGATACAGGAGACCCCAGAGGGGTGTCAATAGAAATGGAAGAAAAAATTCCAGGTGAGCCCAGGAAGAGAAGAAGGCAGGTGAGCCTAGTAAGGAAGGACCTAACCCAGGAGATAAGGTAGTTGTTGTCCCCTTTTTTCCTGAGTATGGAGGAGAGAAAGTCAGGATCTACTTTGTCAAAACCTCCATTGATATCAAGCAAGAAGGTGGAGACACGCAAGGCGGGGCAGTGCAGGGTACGGACTGTGTGGGTGAGAGTGGTGACAGCTTCAAAGGAGGAAAGGTACGCAAGGAAGCCATTTAGGTTGGGACTCAGGAGTTCACAGGCCCTGGCAACGAGGGCGAGGCGTGAGGCGACAATCTCTCTAAAACCTTGGAGATTGTGTTAAGAAGGATGATCACAACAAGGGAGGCTGGGGTGTCATAGTATGGCTTGCCTGGCTTGTCCAGTACCAGACCGTTGGGCTTTTTAATAGAGTGGGGGTGGAACCCGTGCAGGAGAAGAGGGGAGAGGAGGGAAACATATAAAGAGGTGGTGGTGTGGTGGACCACTTTCGATACCCCACAGGGGACGGTTTCGGCACCCGGCGTTGAAGAGAAGAAGGAGGCCCCGAGGGCGGCAGTGTTCCTATCTGAGGACAGCACTGGGGCATCGGAGTTTGGCTGCAGGATGGAGGGGGCGCGGAGGGAGGGACGAGGTGGGAAGATGTGGTTGAGAAGAGAATTGATGATGGACTCAGGGGTGTCAGTCCCTGGGAGAGTGGCGAAGAGAGTCGTGGATGAACCTAGGGCTAGGGGTTTGGTGGCCTAAAGGGAAGAGGGAGTAGCGTTCAGGAGGAGGGAGGTCTCGTGGTCATTTTTTGCCCTCTTTATGGCCTTGAAGTAGCCAAGGCGGGCTAGTCAGGCACCTGAGATGTCAGCGATAGAACGGGAAGAGCGGGCCTAGCGAGCAGCGCAGTTAAGTTCTTGACTAAGAGTCAAGAGGAGGGTTGACCACCAGGGCTTGGTCCAGGGGGAGGGGCACTCGAGGTGGGTTTGGTTTTACAGCAAGGAGAGAACATGGCAGAAGTTGGTGTGGAACCATGCGGGGAGAGAAGCGGTGGTGAGAAAGCGGGGGGCATTAGGGACTCTCAGATCCTCAAGCAGGGGTGAGATGGTGGCCCATTCAGTTAAGGCCCAGTTCGGGCGGGGAGGTAGTTGTGTTTCATTAGGATGGCTAAAGGAGAGCATAAAGGGGAAATGGTCTAAGCCAATTGAGGGGAATGGAGTGCTCCATGAGGAGAAAAAAGTGTTAAAATTCTTCAATTCGTTTCATATGTATATTTCCTACAGTAATATTGTTTATGTCTCAGCTTGGTTAATCCTAGTTTATTCAGGGACACTATGGACATTAGTACTGCTAGGGTATATCATATTCATAGTTATATTTCATGATAAGGTTTGAGAATTAATGTGTATATTTCTTATGTTATGTGCGGCATTTCTCGGTTATCTTTCCATGTATAGAGACCTTTTACCGGTCATGTATTATGTGTTATCTTACCATTTATTTCGCGCACACCACTATAGATTATGCATATTTTATTTGGATTTCCTGGGTAGTTTTTCAGGGTCAAACATGTTCGCAATTATGTTTCTTAAAATGTTTTCCCTATTTTGTTACTGAGTACAAGAAGGATCCACACCTGTATAAATATCTGGTTGCCGCCTACTTTGTTTTAGTTAATTAAGGACATGAACTACTACCAATCTACCTTCATAGTACAATACTCCTCATACAAGCTTGCACATAGTATAGTCTTAATACTGTGTTGTATTTTCGTACTCATGCTATAAGATTGTGCCAATACACATAATTTAAATAGGTTATGAGGCCGGTCCATCCATAGCTATACGACTTACATTCACACGCCATCCTCTCCCACAACGAAACAAATTCCTTCCGAAACGAAACAAATAACTTCAAGGAAAAATATTTCTTGTAACATGGAATTATTTTTTGTTCGAAATGAAAAATTGGTTGAAAAGAAACATCGTTCGCGAACGGATATGTTCTTGGCGAAATATTCTTGGCAAATCAATATGAAAAGGTCTTGGCTCTCCTTGATAAAGTCTGAGTTTTCCTTCCTCACTAAATCCGAGTTCTTATGGAAAGTGCAATTTCCTAGCTGCAACTACTCACAAGTTCAAAGGAAAGTACCAGATCTTAGCAACCAAAGTCACTTTGCCTTTTGCAAGGAAAAAGTCCACAGCAGAAACCACTGTTCCTCCTCCTGAAACTCCTGCACCAAACCACAGATCGTATGCCAACAAGTCTAAACATAGTTTGGTACCTAGTTACAAATTGAGCTCCATCCCAGGCTCACTTGCCCTGATAACTACTAGACCTGGAGAGTGATCTCTGAATATATCCTTACTTTATATAATTGCTGGAACATAGTAACGGCAAAGGAAACTCAACCGGAGGAAGAAGAGGACGAGGATGGACAGAATAACTCTGAAAGATTAGATGAATTTGGCGATCGATATCAAAGGGCCTCAGCCTACTTCCTTGAAACGATTGACCTCCAATGGCTTATTGTGTTGGCCACAAACAAAACACCCCACTGCAATCTGGAAAGTGTTACAAGATAAATTTGCTAGAGAAAACACCAGCTCCTTCTTCGAACAACTCAACACTGTCCTTGATACCAAGTACGATACCTCTGTACCTATTGCAGACCATATCAACAAGTACCACAGCCTCTGGAATCGCATGCAACACCATTGCTCCTCCTCATCTGCCGATGACAGATATAGTCTAACATCTGTTTTCAAATCGGTATTCGAGTCACCCGTAGCTAAACCAGCAGTTCTTCTCCGCTCCCTTCCCGAGTCGATGAGAAACATCGTCGCCAACCTCCAAACCAAGGAGGACCTTACCTACGACCATGTTACGGGGTAGCCAAATCTGTACTGCTGAATTGCCTAGGCCGTGCTTGTATCGAAAAAGGTAGGAGAGTTGTCAGGAAAGCTCCGGTAAGAATAAAGATAAAGGGTAAAGATATTTCTCGAAAGCTTGTAAATTTGTTTTACTGATAACTGAATATATTGTTAAGGTCTCTTCTCCATTGCTTGATGATCCCTTAACTATGGGGGACTGCTAACTATTTATACAATTCTCGCGGTACTTATGTTGGCCATATATATGAAGTATCCTTAGATATCATGGCCGGGGTCATGGTAAGTGGAAACCCAGTTTGACCCTGAAAATGTCTGCCCCGCTCGGTCAAATGATCCCCAGAACTATTTATCATTCCGCGGGTGTCTAGCACTCCACTAGTAAATAGCCTTCGATTCATTTGCCAAAAGAACTAAGTTCAAGTAGATGTGGCCCAGTTGCCAATATCTTACGGAATACCAGTTGATCAGTCTGGATGGCCGTCTTTCCTGCATATATGCACTCTAGTGCATATGCATGCGGATTATCAAGAGTCATAGTCCTCCATACATTAGAGTCTAGATCTTTCACCGAGGCTGAGCAGCTCTGCTATAGACACTACTTCTTGCCAGCGTGGGTTGTAGTCATATAGTAACCTCCCGGTTCTATATACTATCACATCAACTAATTTGTACCATTTCCCATATGTGTAACATCAGCTCCCCCTCTCCAAGCTTCGTCCCGAAGCAATATAACCTTTTAGTACTCCTTCCGGTAGGGTTAAAAAACCTTCTGCGATAACTTGGCCACAGCAGGAAAAACCTTTCCGGAGATACTACCTAGCCCAACCTTGGCATATCTGGATTTTCCTTATGAAAATCTTCTACTAATTCTTGAGCATGCTGTAGGTGTTCCGGTGGTTCCCAGGTGTTCTCATCTTCTGAACATGCCTTCCACTTAACAAAGTATCGAAGTTCTTGGATGGTTCTTGACCGTCCTTTGAATCTTCGTTCATAAGAGATTATTTCACTCTTAATGATTTTTTCAACCTCCAATTCTAGGTCACCTTCAACCTCTTCTAGTGTCATGGGTGGTTGTTCTCGGCCTGGTCGAACTGACGTTCTGTATGGCTCAAGTAGCGATACATGGAATACTGGATGGATTTTCCTGCGTTCAGATAATTCCAACTTGTAGGCAAGGTTTCCGCATTGCTCCAGGATTTTGAATGGACCATATAATTTTGGTGCTAACTTCTTGGACGGTCGCTTTGTACGGATATTCTTTGCATTTAGCATAACCCAATCACCAGTTTTGAAGTCTGGTTGGCTGTAAGCCTTGCTGTCATAGTATTTGTTCATTCCTTCCCGCGTCTTTTCCAGTGATTCCTTTGCCTTTTCATGTATCGTTTTCATCCAGTGAGCATACATAGTAGCTCCGGGATTCTGGGCTTCTCGCTCCTTCATCCATTCTGTTTGAGGTTGGTAACCATAATTTGCCAAGAATGGTGTTATTCCAAGAGCGCTTGTTACAGAGTTGTTGTATGCATACTCGGCTAATGGTAATAGGTGGTACCAATCATCCTGATCATAGTTGACAAATGTCCGCAGGTATCCTCCCAGCACTTGGTTGACCCTCTCCGTTTGTCCATCAGTCTGAGGGTGGTATGTGGTGGACATTTTTCTCTTTATGTCTAACATCCTGCACAGAGACTCCTAGAATTCTCCTGCAAACTTTGCGTCCATGTCGGAGATGATTTCGGTTGGTAGACCATGAAGTTTCCAAACTTCTTTGATAAATGCCTGAGCGACATCCTTTGCGGTCGCATTTTCCTCTAGACTGATATAATGTGCCATTTTTGTGAATCGGTCAACTGCAATCATAATTTGGCTGTAACCTGCCGATTTGGGCAGTTGCGTAATAAAATCTACCGAGGTAGATGCCCAAGCTGCAAAAGGTACTTGCAAAGGTTGCAGTAGGCCGAAGCGTGCATGCCTTGGTGCCTTGGCCTTTTGGCATTCTGTACATGACCGTACATAGTCGTTTAACCAGTTGGTAATTCCTTTCCAGTAAAAATCTCTAGTGATAATCTCTAGAGTTTTTTCTTGACCAAAATGTCCTGGAACCTTTGAGTCATGACAACCTTTTGCAATATCAGTTTGGAAAGTTTCGTCCTGGGGAATATATAGGCGTTCTTTGTAGAATATCATTCCATCCGTGATGGTCCATTGTTTCGGTATTGGCTTGCCATCATCTCCTAATTGTTATAACTCCTGCTTCATACGCATCCACTCTGGATAATCCTTTGCTTTCTCCTTTACCCTTTCCATGAAGTTCATATCAAATTTCTTGACATTGCACTTAGCAATTATTGCATAGGACATTAAGGGTTGTCCTTTGGTGCATATGGGGTGGACGGCCATATCCGTTGTGTCCAGGAACTCGTGTTTGGCATTAGAATGTAGGAAACATAGTTGCGGCTGAGTTTCCTCCAAATGGATACCCGAGCTCCAAAATCCTTGACCTGCTCGTTCTGTATCTTCCAACTCCCTAACTTCATGAAGCTCTCTCTCATCAATTCTTTCCACAATCATTAGCGCTATGCGGTCTCCGGTCCGTACCTGAGAAGCCTTGTCAGTAGTGTTGACTAAGAGGATCTTAACCTCCCCCCTTTAGTCCGCATCCACTACTCCGGCTCCAATGGAAATACCATGCCTGACTGCCAATCCACTCCGTGGTGCAATACGGGCATATGTTCCAATTGGTAGTCCTATGGCTAATCCCGTCCATATGTGCACCTGCCCTTTAGAAGGAACTATGGTATCCTCAGTGCTGTATAGGTTGTGTCACGCCGCTAACGTGGAACCTGGAGTAGGAATTCTTGCTTCCTGGTGTAACCTCTTAACCCTAACCGAACTCGTGCTTTGCTCTTTTGGCAATCCTAGTTGGGGTTGTTCTAAAGTCTCCATTCCCCATGTGACTGAAACCACTAAGTTTCGGTTATTCTGGTAGGTTCCAGAGTGATGAGACTGAAGTATAGCCTGCTTGACATGCTCAGCTCCCTCCTTAGGGCGGTACTCTGGCCACCTGCTTAATGCGGCAGGTTTACCTCCTTTGGTCCCAGGTCTGTAAATGATTTTAAAGTTAAAATCGGTTAACTTTTGGGCCCATCGGATTTGTCTTGCCGACCAGGCCTTTGTTGTAAGAAAGTACTGTAGATTTTGATGATCGGTGTAGATGGTGAAAGGTTCATCAGTCCCTGCCAGGTAGTGTCGCCATTCTTACAAAGCAACTAATTTTGCCAATAATTCCTTCTCATGGATATCATAGTTGCGTTCCGCCGGGGTAAGCATCCTGGGATGGAATGCAACCGGGTACAACTTCTTATCCGTATACTGAGAGAGAACACATCCGAGAGCATAATCGCTTGCATCAGTTTCCACCACCATTTCTCTTTCAGGATGAAAGTGACAAAGTATGGGAGCTGTAATAAACTGTCGTTTGAGTTCATCAAAAGCAATTTGCTGTTTTTCACCCCAAACAAAATCCTTTGGATTTCCCTTTAATAAATCGGTAATTGGTGCACATAGTGCGGAGAAATTCTTTATGAATCGTCGGTAAAAATTGGCAAATCCCATAAAGATTTGAATCTCTTTTACCGAGGTAGGTGGTTGCCAGCCCATAATTGATTCAACCTTGCGCTCGCTCATAGTGACTCCATCAACAGCCACTATATACCCGAGAAACTCCACGGATTTGACATGGAATGTGCTTTTTGCGATGGATATGGCCATATTATACTCTTGTAGTCGTTCCTGCACCTTCTTTACTAATATGACATGATCCCTTTCTGTTTTTGAGTAGATGAGTATATCATCGATATATACTACCACTCCTTCATCAAGGAAGTCTTTCAGGATCATAGTCATAATTGACTGAAAAGTTGCAGGTGCATTGACAAGTCCGAAAGGCATAACCTTGTTTTCATATAGGCCGTATCTGGTGCGAAAAGCTGTTTTCCATTCATCAGCCTTTCGTATGCGGATTAGATGGTATCCATCTTTGAGGTCCAGCTTGCTGAAAATAGTTGCTCCTTGAACACGGTCCCGTAGTTCGGTCATCAGAGGGAGAGGGTACTTATTATGGATGGTAACTTTGTTCAACGCACGGTAGTCCACTACCAATCTGAGACGTCCATCCGGTATGGGAACAAAAAGTATAGGTGCTCCGGCAGGAGACTTGCTGGGGGAGATCTTTCCTTGTTTTAACATATCACCCAAATATGTCCTTAATGCTTTTAGCTGTTTCTCCGACAGCGGATAAATTGGTCCCCAGGGTGGTTGAGAGTCCGGTTTGAGGTCAATAGCGTGATCAAAGGTTTGATGAGAGGGTAATTTTGCTGCAGTTGATGGGCGAAAAAGGTCCTGGTAGTCGTGGTATTGCTTGGGAAGGGAATCGATGACTTGTTCCTCCTTATCATCTATTCTTGCAATTCTTCCAATTACTACTGCCTCTGGGTCTTCCAATACCTCCTTGTCCCATTCAATAGAAATGCGTTCATCTTCTGGTAAAAGATGGAGCTGACATCCCGGAGCCTCAAAACTCCAGTTTCCTGAGTCATGTATTTCCTTTATTGGATGTTCCTCATTCTACCACCCAAACGGAAAGATTATTCCCTAATTTCCGGTAGGTGCGATTTCGCACACGATTTTTGACAAATCTTTGTTTTTCCCAATTTCCAGGTAGAGAGGATAAGTATAATCCTTTCCCGTAGAGAATTGGCCTCCGGTAAATCCTAGAATAGGAATGGGATTCTGACGAGATTCATATGGAATATTTAATTCTGTTAGCAATTTTTCGTGATTAACAAATATATTTGATCCTGAGTCCAGTAGGACCTTTATGCAATAACGTTGTCCGTACACATAGATAGGTGCATCGCCTTCCGGGCATTGGTAGCGTTTTGGTGCTTCATGAGCCAGCTTTTGTCGCTTATGCGACCGTGTTATATCTGTTCGTCCTCGCTTAGAAGACATGATGGATGTATTTGTTGGGTGTTCGTGACAACGCCAGCGGTGTTTCGACCAGAGAGGTCTCCTCAGACGAACTAGAACACAATAATTAATATATTAAGATAACGGGCGGCCCACTACAAGCGGTCTTTACCCCCTGCCGAGGGGCTCCCTGAAAATTAAAAAATCCTATTTTCATAGGAAAAATGAGTGAATAATTATGCACGGCTTTTTATGCATCGCTAATATGCATAGCTGTTAGTAATATGCCCCGGGGTTTTTTGAATAACTTAGCTATGGTTTGTGAGTGTTATTTCCTAAAAGGGTAATTTGTTTTCGACAATAAAATTGTTTTTCGAAAAGTATGACAAATTCCGAAAAGTTTAACTGTTTTCAAATTTGGAATAGATCATCCCATTATGGAAATAATAGCCTTTGAAACCTCGGCAATTTCGCAAAAAACCCCGAAAATTTCAGTATAAGGGGAGGTTTTTCTTTATACTGTTGGTCCCCTCTGAGTGCTGGTCTAGTTGGCCAGTGTTGTAGCGCTTTGACAAAAGGTCAAGCATACAATCCTCACCCTTGGCAGGGCATTTGAGGTATGTGGCTTATGAAGTCACTCAGGCTGTGTTTCGCATCACAGTATTCCCTCAGAGTGTTCATTAGGCCTCTGGGTGGCTCCTCTGGCCAAGGTTGCCCCTGTTAAAGGTTTCTTATTATTGAAGAGAATCTCGCCAGCTTTCTTTTGCACTATTTTTCATTTCGGTAGCATGTCTGATTGTTGTCCTGCCGGCCTTTGAAAAATGGGTGCGACTTGGTTGTTTCTCAGGATCAAAGATGCTACCGCCCCCTTTTGTTATTCTTAAAAAGGTTTGCTCCACCTTTGTCTGTCCACTAACCGTGTTCTCTTAAGGACTTATAGACTTAGGGACAACTTCTCTTATGCTCCTACTCTGAATAGTGCCTGCGAAAGCCAGTACTCCACACTCCCTAGCCTAGAGGGATCCCTTATTTCGATTCCGGTCACCAGTTTCCTGGTACCCCGAATACCCAATCGCCGTCGCCATTGGTGCCATTTTAGGACATTTCAGTGTCCGATAATTCCCATAACTGAGGTGAGGCTCTGCTTTGTATGTTGTTGACCTGGGTGGTTTAGGTCTTCCTATGAGCATTGCCGTTTGCGGTTTGCGTGGAAATTTCGGTCGGTCCTGTTTTACCTGTTTAGCGAAAGCCCTGGCTACAACTATGTCCTTTCAACATTTTCGCCAGGTGTGGTTGTTGAGGCCACAGCTAGTGCATTCTTTCCCCGCTTTTCGCTTATCAACCACCTCTTGCGAGATTCCATCTTGAGCCTTCTTCCAGTCAGTATGCTCATCTTTGGTTTGAAATCCCGCTTTCTTTGTAGATGGGTTGACCTTAGCAGTTTTCCATCGTGAGGGGTTGTTCCTTTGTTTCTGGTTGGTGTATCCTTGTTTGGTGTTGACCCCTTTACCGTTGTGATCGCGCTTTCGCTTAGGTGTTCCACTGGATGAGGGTTCTCCTTTGGATAATTTTCGCCATTCCAGGAATTCCTCCTCCTGTCTTCCAACTTCCCTTATGGTTTCCATCCATTCTTCATCAGAGGAGAATTTCAGATAGGATAACTGTCGCAAAATTTCCTCGGGAAGTTTGCTTTCAACTCGTACCCTCCAACTAATTCCAGTAAGTCCGGCTTTGATGTTTAGGTTTTCGAGGAGCAGAAGATAAGTGTCTATTTTTCCCTTATAGACTACCTTGGTCATTTCTTCTAGGGCTCGTCTTTCCTCCTCAATGCCGATATATCGCTTGGTGATTTCCTGCCGAAATCGATCCCATGTGGAATAGTCCGGGTCTCGAGTGTATCCTCCTAATCCACCCATTACCTTCCGGTATTTTTACGAGAAGGGTGCCACTTTGTTCCCCTTTGTTTTCCCCAAGGCAAAAACTATTCGGTGTGCATGATTTTCCCACTGTGTAGGGTTGCGATAGAAATAGTCTTCACAGGCTGTCAACCAGTTTCGAGCATCTTAGTTGTCATGTCCTTCAAAGAAGTAGGGTGGTTCCGCTATTAGCTTTGCTGGTCGGAAGAGTCCACTGATACGTTCCAAGAAAGCCAAAGTTAACCTGTCCTTGGGTACATCGTTTCTGGGAATAGATGGTAATCCGGGAGCGCGTTCCGGCCTGCCGCCCTTTCTGCCCCGTCCATCCTCTCCATCACTATCGGACCCATCATCATCTGGGTCTGGGGCATCACCAAGGTTACCTGGTGGTGGTGGCGGTGGTAGGTTATTTCCTCCACGGTCAACTCCCTTTCCTTTATCCTTCCTAGGTGTCGATGCTGATTCCTTCGTTGGAACTGTGCCCTGTTCCGGTAAAATAGATGGTTGCCCTCGGTTAGAAGGTCCTGGATCACCATTACTGGGCGCATCCTGAGTCGGTACTGGAACTGGTTTATCGGCCAATTGTCGTACCAAGGCATCCAGGTATGCCGTCATCCCTTCGCCTTGTTATGTCAGTTGTTGAGCCGCAATTTCTTGTTGCTCATTCATCCTCCGATTCCATTCCTGTTCCTGCTGGTGTAATTTAGCATTTAGGTCCATTAGGGCTTTTTCCAGAATCCAATCCCTTGTTTCTGAGACCTGGGGCTGTTGTTCCTGTTGAGCCTGTTGGCGTCGGAATTCTTCCTGAACCTGGGCCCGTAACCTTTGCTGCTCCCTTTCAGTATCGCCACTCAACCGTTCGAGTGCTCGGCGGCCTTCCTGTATTTCAGCATCATTGATAACCTCACCCCTAGCCATACGGCTTTGCAACAATTCTAGCATTGTGAACCCTTGCCTGGCCTCCAGTGACAAAGCTGAGATCGCTATATGATTGTCATGTGAACTTTCTTTCAAGGATCGATCCAGGTGTCGCAATGCATAGACCACATTTTGCAGGAAGTTATCTTGAGTACTGACAGGCTTCTTAGCACGCTCCGCACATTTCTGAACTCTGGATGGTGGACGACCCAAATGTGTAATGGGAGAGCTGGTCCGGCTTCGGGACGGAATTAGAGATGCTGAAGGGGTAGATTCTGTATCGTCCTCTTCAATCATCCGGTCAGGTCCCAAAGGACTAGGAATAGTGGTGTCATCTCGTGCCATAGCCATGGCAGCTCGGTTTTAAACCCGAATGGTTTCGGTATAGTAAAATTTAAAATGGCCAGTCCTCGGGCCTCCAGGCACAAAAGTCGTGAACGGAAGAAAAATCTGACCACTCAGAATCCCAGTCCAGAAATTCGTGCCAGACAAAGTCTTGTCCATGAAAGTAGGCGTAGATTTGTGTAAAGTCCTCAGGTGTGGGGACTAAAAATGGGTTAGTGAACCACGAGGGTTCTACAGTTTCAAATAGCGGTATTTCCGCAAGGTCAGTAGAAATTATTTCTTCAAAAGAGGATATGGTAGATAAAGGATCAAAATTCAGGATAGCTAGTCCTGATAGTGAATTATCCAAGATACTTCTTAGTTGTTGGTTCGGTAAAGGTTCAAAAATTGAACTAGGAGATTGAGGGTTGAGTCGAGGATCTTCCATATAATCGTGGATAGATTCTTATTTGCGTTTGGTGAAAGCTGTTATCCACGGTCCGTCTTGCCAATATATTCTTTCCGTATGTTTGTCGTGAATAGCTTGTAAGTGTCTGAGTGCTACCGCTCGTATGTCAAGTCCGAATCCTTCACAACAGACAGGAAATACGTTGTCAAAGCTGAGTGGTCTACAGTGCCCACAATGTTTGCACTGATGAAAGCTTTGAGCGTCGTGGTATTCTTCAGGCATAAGATGAATGAGCCGTGACAATATTGTAGAGCTTTGGTGATAAGAGGATAACAATATAGTGTTACGGGGTAGCCAAATCTGTACTGCTGAATTGCCTAAGCCGTGCTTGTATCGAGAAGGTAGGAGAGTTGTCAGGAAAGCTCCGGTAAGAATAAAGATAAAGGGTAAAGATATTTCTCGAAAGCTTGTAAAGTTGTTTTACTGATAACTGAATATATTGTTAAGGTCTCTTCTCCGTTGCTTGATGATCCCTTAACTATGGGGGACTGCTAACTATTTATACAATTCTCCCGGTACTTATGTTGACCATATATATGAAGTATTCTTAGATATCATGGCCGGGGTCATGGTAAGTGGAAACCCAGTTTGACCCTGAAAATGTCTGCCCCGCTCGGTCAAATGATCCCCCGAACTATTTAGCCTTCCGAGGGTGTCTAGCAATCTACCAGTAAATAGCCTTCGATTCATTTGCCAAATGAACTAAGTTCAAGTAGATGTGGCCCAGTTGCCAACATCTTACGGACTACCAGTTGATCAGTCTGGATGGCCGTCTTTCCTGCATATATGCACTCTAGTGCATATGCATGCGGATTATCAAGAGTCATAGTCCTCCATACATTAGAGTCTAGATCTTTCACCGAGGCTGAGCAGCTCTGCTATAGACACTACTTCTTGCCAGCGTGGGTTGTAGTTATATAGTAACCTCCCCGTTCTATATACTATCACATCAACTAATTTGTACCATTTCCCATATGTGTAACAGACCATGTCTACAACAAGTTGTTGCATATGAGACCCTCTGTTAGCCCTGAGGACGACAAAGAGTATAAAAGTGCTGATGTCAAAGGAAATGCAAGGGAACCTTCACGGAGACCTGTGGCCACATTCATGGTTTGTACCTACTGCAAAAAGCATTACCCCCCTGCTGGCACTCAGGGACATACCTGGAATGAGTGTAATAAACTCAAGGGTGACAAGCAAAAGAAGAAGGAAAAGAAAGCAGTTAGTTCAGCAGAGATCGGCAAAGAAGAAATATCTGAACTGGTCAATACATCCACATCCCTCATTTCTACGCAAAACACTCCTCATCCACACAACTGGGTAATTGATACAGGCGCTAGCTCACACATGACTAGTAACCTAGACCTTCTTATAAACTTTGAACCATGTACAGGGACTGTTAAGTTAGGCCATGATTCGGTAATAGACACATGTGGCTAAGGAACTGTCAAGCTCATGGCTAAAACTTCAAACGGTCATGTAGCCCCTCTATTCCTAAAACATGTTCTCTGGGTTACGAAGTTAGGTCAAAGTAACTTATTGTCATTGCGCGCTATGTTTTCTTTGGGGAATGGTTTTTCTTTGCGTAGTAAAGGGGCGGATATAATTGTATACAGGGAGAATAAAAGAGAAGTGATATGGGGCAAGTTTGATGGTCAAGATTATGTTGTGCAAGAAGAGAAAGTAGTGGTGAACAAGATAACTTACCAACTCTAGCATGAAGCCTTCGGACATCCTTCACCATTCTACCTCAAAAGTACCAACTACTCAGACAATCCAACTATCCCCGAGGTTCTGAAAGACTGGCAGTGTGAAACCTGCATTACGTCCAAATCAATAGAACGCAAACCTGAATCTACAGACAAAAGATGTGATAATCCTTATGATTTAATCAACTCTGATCATAGCGGAAAATTCCCAACCCCCTGCATCGGAAACTCCTGGGAATATGTCACCTTTATTGATGATTGTACACAATACACCTGGATATATCCTCATAGAGCAAAATCCGATACCGTTAAAGTATTCAACCAATTCAGTAAAGAAAGACACACCCAGGACAATGCCACTATTATGCGATTCAGGACCAATAATGTAGGAGAATATCTCATCCAAGATATGACAACCATGTTTTACAACTGGGTATCATACATGACAAAATACCTCCTTCCTCTCATGAATCTAAGGGCGTTACCGAATGGTACAATAGGTCCATTATCAGATCTACACGCTCTATGTTATCAGGACTTAGACCGCTTTTATAGGCTAGAGCAGTTACAAGAGCTGTATACATCCGGAACATCCTCCCTAACCGATCTATAGGAAAACTAACGCCCTATGAATCTCTCTACAACAAGAAGCCATTAGTCAACCACCTACGCCCCTACGGGACCAAATGCTTTGTCCATATACCTGTGGATACCAGAAAACCAGGAACAAAGTTACAGCCCCAGTCCATAGAAGAATACCTTGATAGGATATACTTCCTCCCTCAAGATATACCATATATATATACCATCATTGCACAAGATCTCAGAAACGCGTCAGCTTCTCGGGACAACCAAGGTTATACTACCGCTTGATCCCACGGAACCTGCACCCTCATCAGAGACCTTAGCAACAGTCTACCCACCTTCCTACCAAAGAGCACCGGCACCCGATAGAGCTCTATCACAGGTAGCAAATGATAAACCAACTATTGAAGTACATCCACCTCTACCGCGTGAACATCCTGAAGATTATGACCATCCCTAAACTCCAGAAGAAACACTGGAACCTCTTCTACTAGAGGTACAACCAGGAAATCCTCCAGAGATACAGACTAGATCTGGCCTAACAGTTCCACCACCACAATACTTTGGCAGAAATTTCACTGTACCATCTGACCAGGATCCTAAAACCTACATCTAAGGAGGGAACAGCTCGCTTAAGGAACAATAGACCCACGCAATAGACGAGGAGATAAAGGCACTTGAGAAAAGTAGTACTTTCGATGAAGTAGATAAACCTACCGGACGCAAGATTATTGACAGTAAATGGGTCTTTAGGATCAAGCGAAATGCTGGTGGTACATTAGAAAGGTAGGGTGCAAGGGCTGTTGCCAAAGGATTCTCTCAAGTACCGGGTTATGATTTTGAAGATACGTTCGCTCAGGTAATGCGATATTAATCACTCCGCTTCCTCCTTGCAATATTGTTACGATCCTATGCGGTAAGCTGGTTTTGCAACAGGTAACTACTTCTCTTTGGGTTGGATGAATATGACCGGGCCGTTGTTGTAGTCCGGTATGGGGTGTGGCGCTAATCTCACCCACCAGGGTAGGAGTACTATTGCAACGAGCAGTACTAGGCGGATTTCCACTATTGCTCTTAGGCCTATGCCTACGTTGTCTTGATAGCCGAACCCTATGGTTCCTATCGCACAACGCCAATAGAGGGATCGAGAGGTAAAGAGGTAAAGTAATTGTATAGGAAAGAACTTAGATGGTTGCGTGAAGAGTCCTAACTACAGGTCGCCTAGAGGTCCTTACATAGGCACTCTTCCCTCAACCCTAACCCTGGTGACTCATACCTGTGAGTCACACGACCTCTATGACTCATAGTGAGTCATATTATTAAATCCATCAGCTGACTACTCTGAGTCAACTGCACTGCGTGCCAACCAATCATAACTCATAAAATAAGTCATGTGCCTTAAAATGGGCATATGCGCGAAACCCATGACTCATAGTGTGAGTCATGTGCGAAAATCATTACATCATATGACTCACAAATGTGAGTCATGCGCACGATCAACCAATCACAACATAACAATGATTGCACAAGTGTGCATCATGTGAATCCCCATGACTTCAAATGAGTCATAGTGTGAAATATAACAACCTTGTGACTCATAACTATGAGTCAGGGGAAATCCTGCTTTGCTTAGTCACCAATCGTGACAAATATATGCTATGAACAAATCACGACTATGGCTATTCGATGTCAAATCTACCTGCCTCAATAGTTAGTTGAAAGAAGAAGTCTGCATGCGACCATTACCTGGGTTCGGTAATTGAGACAAAGTATGGTGACTTAAGCGATGTCTCTAAGGACTTAAGCAATCTGCAAACGAATGCTACGCTCTCCTCGCTAGATACTTAGCATCCAAAGGTTTTCCGATATCTGCCCTTGACCCATACATGTTTGTTCACGTTAAACACGACTAATACCTATCGGTTTACGTTGACGACATTGCTATTCACTCTGCCAACACCCCCAAAGCTACTTCTCTCATAGAAGACCTGAAAATGGCATTTGAGCTTACAGACTTAAGGGAAGCTACATTCCTACTTGGCCTCCACATCCTCTATTCAACAGACGGGATACATCTTACCCAGTAATGATACATCAAGTCAGTCCTCGAGCGATATGGTAAGGATAACTCACAGCCAGTCTCTACCCCCTTAACCAAATGCATTCAACTACGGAAAGGGACAGTGGATGAATAGATACCGGACATGTCAATATCCCAATCGATAATTGGATCACTTATGTACCTGACTACTGGTACCAGAACCGATCTAGCATATACAATATCCTTTCTCACATAATTTTCTCCCTGCCCAACAGAAATTTACCTAAAGGCCGGTAAACACGTCCTTTGGTACCTTCATGGTACAAAAAACATTGGACTCTTCTACCTCTATATAACTACAAACGCTATGAACACCTATGTGGATCCGGACTTTGCAGCTTGTCTTGATACCCGCCTCACCTTCTCATGGTATGTTATTCATATTTACAATCATTAGCAAAATAAATTCTCCCTCATGTATTACCTATATATCTCACTGAACAGGCTGGTAATACCAGCTTCCCCTCTCCTTCCAGTCCCTCCCGTAATTCTATCGTTGTCAGAAAACTCCCGGGGCCTCCCCACAGCTCAATCCAGACCCCCAACGTCATTCATCCCTGTCTTTTATCTGTAGCCCTGTGCTTACTTCACACCGGAATCCATCTCGCGTACCTGACCCGGGTTTTTTTTTGGCTTTTCCTGCCGCGCCACTTTGGACGTTGTGCAGCTCATTATTCCCTGTCTGAGTCCGGAAAAACCTCTGCGTGTCTCGGCTCCATATAATAACTCGGCACTTTTCCTTCCCCCTGATTTCTCCGTTATGGACGCCGTCCCACTGGGGACGTTCCTCAAACCATAATATGCTCCCTTCCCACCTATGTCGTTCCTATATAAACCTTCCTTGTTTCCATAGTACGCATTTGTAATTAATTCCTTCGCGCCACACACTGAAGTCTATACTCAATCCGCTCCTCATCGTCTTCTTTGAGACGCCATGAATCCATTAAACTTTACTATTTTATTCTCATCCCTGCTCGCTTAGAAAATATCATTATACATCTCATTTGCGCCGCTCTGTGTTCTTTCAAATGTATTTATCTTAGTTTGTTTAATATATTCTATTAAATGTTTCTAAATCAATCCTATTATTTACATACCAGCGTTTATTATCTACTCCGGCACCCTCTGGTACTATATGCGCCATGCCCATTATCCTTTTGATGCCAACTACCCTTTCCGCTATCCAATTTGGCCTTTTCGCCGTCCCCAAAGTGACAGTAACTAGTCCTGTAATGTCGCTCAACTTCCCCGAATTCTCAACATAGTGTCTATCTACCAATACCAGTCAATCCACATTACCCGTTGTGAACTGACGAACCTTCATTATTGATACCAAGCGCGCTGGGTAATAGCCTTTCAACGCCCCATAAATACTTTTATTAGCTATATCCACCCTGACCCAATCATTTCTACTCCGACCCGTCGACCTCCAAAGCTGAGTGCCTGTACACCGAAGAGGGTGCCTTGTAACCTCTTGCGCGTCCTGAACGTCCTCAACCTGAACGCGTAAAAGCCGACATATCTCGACGGGAAACTGCTTGACTATATCCAGATCAAGCTGTAGACTTATAGATGATTTCCGTCGATAATAGTTGAGTCAAAGGCGGGTGAGATTTTTCAACGTCTGACTGAATTGAGAAACAGTTCTGATCGTTGCTGTAAAACCCATGCTTGCTTAGTTATGGTTCCTACCCTCCGCTGGTGCTCCTTGTCACGTTGTTCGTCCTCAATAGGACATAGTAAACTCGCTTCAACATTCATTTCATGAATTTTGAAGCAGTCAAGCCTGGCATACATTCTCAGGATTTGATGGCACGCATCGTTTTTATTTGACCGCCAATAACCCTCTTTGAGTATTGTTTTGTGATTTGACTCCCCTGACTCCATAGAATACATTAGAATGTTCCCAAAGCGCCATACATGGTCCCCAAAGTGACTCAGCAGGTGTATTTTAACAAAGTTAAAGTCTACATCCTCATCGTAGATATCAGCGACAATTCCATCTAAATCTCGACGCTGCTTGTCCGCAATACGACGTCTTTTGGCTGCTGTGGCTCCGGAAAGGCGGTGTTGATTATGTACTTGGCTATTCTCACTCCTAATCCTCATACTCACCTCTCGCACCTTTCTCGTGGTGGACTTATCAATTCGGTACTCCTTAAAAACATCTTTGTGATCGTGAAAGGCTTTTAGAAACTGTACAAGGTATTGAATCGTCTCATTGGTATGGCTTGTATATTGTGCCATTAGGGTAAAGTCCACAATCGATCGGACACAGGCCAAAGCTTTGGTAAATACGGGACTTTCTACAGCACTTGGACGACATAACGAAGCTGCAAAACACGCTAGTATTACTTTAACCAGATTCCTCATCTCTTTCCCAGTCCACTGCGAGATCCGAGTGTATTCTTTGTTCGGCACAGAATAACCGGGATAAATAGCCAAACTCTTCCAGATCACATTGAATGGTTGTAAACGCTTGAACTTCTTTAGAAATCCAATTACCCATTTCATAAGGTGTGCTTCGAATATTCCGAGGTAAACAACGCGAAGAATATTGGGTTTGGGCAAGTCGTACTGTTGAACGTTCGGAAGACCCCAAAAGGCGCTTGACAGCAATTTGAACCCATGATCTGTGAGTATTTGCCCTGCTTGCTTCTCGTTATCGCACTACCGGTTGAAGAGATTTTTGTATTTTCTATAATCTCGTTTTACCGCGGGGCGTCTCAAATGGGACTCTAATTGTTCCGGTCATACCTTACAGACAGCGCACTGATTCTGTTGAATACCGTGCAATGTTACGTTTTCCAAGTGATCTGCAATCCAAGCCGCGAGACGTGGAAAACATAATCTGACCTTTCCATCGGCACATTCAACCTCAATTCCGGTGTTTCCCAACGCAACTATTGGCGCAAATATCGCTTCTATCAAATCACAAAGAATCTCATTGTTGCCCTGCCTTGGCCGTGCATCTCGTGCTGCTAGTCCCAGCATCTTCGGAGGGACGGGCAAAAGCGCCAAAAGGACGTTCACATGTTTCGAGGCCTTATTCCGCGTTTTCGATAGGATATTCCCAATTGTCATATAGATTGGCCAGGTTTTCTTATCTCGCGAAAAGTTCGTTAAAAAGGTAACTTCTGATGCACATATGATCGGTACAAACGTTGCTCCATTAAGCAATGTATCCTTTGTTGGCTGTTAATTTTAGGTTGTGACACGCGGTGTGGACGCGTCGTGGAACGTCGCATTTGAACCTACCTGTGTTTCCCACCACTAATCCGCCGTTTGCATTTCAGAATAAACTCGCTGTGGTGGCTCTTCACTATTCCATTCCTTGACCTGGGCGTAAACTAAATCTTGTGCAAAACATCTTTGACTAAGTAGATATCTAGCACAATCAATAGGATTGCGGAAAAAGAATTTCTGTGTCGAGGAAGCTTTTTCATGTTCTTCCCTGTCGGGTATTTCCTATATACGGTCAATAATAGACATTCTGAAGGTAGATTTAAGTACAGCTTCACTAAACAATACGAACCCCTCTTTCCAGCTCTTCATCCCCATACCTGATTCCAACTCATCAACAGCCTCAAGGAGCCGATAGCTAGATTTAATATTACTGTCTTCGGGCCACAAGTTCATCTTGAAATATCTGTTGATGTGATCCTTTGGAACCTTCGCTTCAATAAACCAGCTCGCAAGCTCAAAGTCAGACTTGGTTCTGAATGGTAGCCACATCTCGTCTTCACAATTTCCTCGCTATACAACGTCCCATATAGATCTCCCCGCAATGGCGTGTTTCGTCGGTATGGGTAATCCAACCCATGGTGCCCTTCCCTCAGTATTAGAACAATTGTCGCTTTCCACGTCCGAATCGCCAGTGTTTGCGTCACTGTCGAGCTCATTTTCGTTTATATTCAGTTCAATTTCTGGGAATTCGTTACCGATCGGATCGAAAGGTTGGTCACAGTCTACCGGTAGTGTGATCTGAGTTGGACGTTCTTCGTTGTAAATGGGCTTTTTGAGTGTTCTCCGAGATTGTACAAAGTCCGAATGTGCGGTTTCCATATGGTTTCTATACCATGTACTGGACTTGTATTTTTTCCTGTAGTACGGGCACTGGGACTCTTGTACTATTCTGTAAGAAATTAGTTTTAATGGGAAACAGCACAACGAAGACGCGAACAAACCAAACTTACTTTCAGGACTGGTCTGGCCTTGTACTTAAACAGGTGTGACAATCGGATAGCTAGTTTCTTGACCGGAGCTGATCTTTGGAGATAGATGGTACGCGAGAAGGTACCAATGGAAGGAACCTCGTCCCACTAGATCTTAGTTAGAGATATGGCAGGGGGAGAAAAAAACTCGAAAACTATCCAGAATAACGGTATGGCCCGTGGGCACTGCGGTGTTTTTTCACACCTATCCCTGATCAAAATTGTAATGAGGGCACAGATCGTGTCCGTTCTTCGGCCCTAAACTCCGTCCCCACAACCTAACCCGAACTAGGCCCAGGGCTTTTTATCCCGAGAACATCTCCCCTTGATTTTCTATATTTATCGTAGCACAAACAAAGAGAATTTATCTTTGAGATCCTGAACGTTGTTCGGCTCATTGCAGACTTTGAAAATGCTAAATAACATGTCAAGTGCCTATACGTGAATTTCCCTTATCCGAACCTATACCAAGACAGCAGGGGTAGTCCCCAGCCAACCAATCACATCGCCGTACCTCAATCCTCTCTTGAAAAGCTTGTTCATGTTTGTTCGACTTACCTTTCAAGTATACAAGCTTACTTTGTAACCTTACTGTAACCGTACGCCTGTACTATTTTGTACAGGCTTAGAAGAACGTTCAACATTCAAGATGTGACGTTCAACGGTCTCTTTCAAACTTGTCAGAATCACTAGAACTCTTGATATAGCGACAAACACCTTGAAATGTACGTTCATCCTTGTTATATAGACCCGCTCTACCCTGCCCTTTCTCTTTCTTCTTCTTCATTCACCAAATCCTGTAGCAGCCTCTAAACGTCATTTTCAAGCCTCAAACAGTGACTTTTGTCTTACAACAACATCTAATACTGCCGGTACTCTAATTCTTTTGCGCGAGCATAAAGTCTCACTCACACTTCACGCCAACCTACAGTAAGTCTCATACATCATTCCTAATGTCTAAAATGAGCCGTTCTCAGGCCTTTTATTAGATACCGTATACTGATCGCTGTGCGCAGAATCACTTACCGTTGAAGCCCTCAGTCACTTCTCCCGGTAGCTTTTCTAGTGGAGCATTGTCATCCTGGGCATCTTTTTTAAACCCTTGCTCGTCCCCACGAAAAATCCCGTCACAGTAGAAACAACCGTTTTCGTCCCAATAAAGGTAAGTTTATTACCCGTTTCATCTCCCTTGGCTCTTTCCTTTCCTTCCTCATCCCCCAAGGACAAACAAACACAAACCTTTGAAGCCGGGCCTTCACCCATTCCTTCGGGGACGGGTGAAGGCCTTGTTGATCCTGTGCACGGCTCGTATGGGCTACTCTGCGGCATTTCTTAATGGGAAACAATAACTAATCGCTACTCTCGACATAGATTAGTGGCTCCCCATTTTCTGCTGCGAATCTTCTTAAAGTTAGACCCATGCGCGTCTTATCGGGACCTTTCCCAAGATATATTAATTACTGATAACTATGCGCGAGATCTCGTGCAATTTTCCGTCCTCTTCTGCACGCCAAGAACATCCTTTCTTAATTAAGGTTAGTCCTCAGTGCGTCTCATTTACTCCTTTTTACGGAAAATCTGATTGGTTGCTAGCAGGCCACATCTCACTACTGCCGAGTTCCGTACTGAGCTCAATCTCAATGGTGCTGGAGGCACTGTCGCTGGGAGGCGATACCGTGCCCTTCGGACGTTCATTCTGGGGAAGGTCCAGGAGAAGGGTATCACCAGCCGTAGACAGCCCGGCGATATCCTTTTGGGTCAACTCAGAAATGAGGTCATTGCCCATACTACCCTCCAAGGCTTTCAAGCCAAATTCAATTCACCCCAGAACGGCCCATGTTTGGCATTACACGTCGCCCTGGATACCCTCATTATTGACGTGCTGAAGAAGGCAGCCGAGTCTCGGAGAAATGCCAGACTCAATTCCGATAATGAGCACGCCGATGAGGATGAGGGCGGCGGCCGTGCTTCGGGTTCCAGCTCGGGGTGTGGAAGGGACGCTGCTCGTCCCCAAGGAACTCTTCACCAAGAGAGACCGGTGCGCATAATATTCATTGAGACGTCAGGTGCTGTTGCAGAGCAGGCTCGCCAGCTGCCCTGGGTTGTGCACGGTGGCAATACGCCAAATAAGACTTGGCTGGCGATCCTCCGGTACTACACTATGCAGGAGCTCGGTAAAGCTGCCTGTCGGTACCTGGATAAACAGGAGCACCCCCGACAGTTCAAGGGAATTCTTCACGACATTCAAGGAATGAATGTCACCCCCGATACTGCCGACCAAATGGAATTGATCGACGACGATCAAGTTAATACCTGGCTTCGTCTCTCCCGGTGAACCACACTCACAGTTGCTTGCTTACTCCACAGCGATCCTGCTGTTCCTGCCACGGTGGCGACACCGTTCGTCCCAATACACCTCTTGATGGGTGGAATAGGCGCTATCTCGACCCTGGCCAATTCGACGTCGCTGAGTTCTACACAGAGCCTGATTCCGACTCTGATGTTGAGGAGGACGTTTGGCGCCACACACAGCGCAGAAAGGCCTTTCCCAGGTCTCATGCTGGCTGGTAGAAGAGAATTCTGAGCAATGATCGCAAGGTCATTAGGTTCCAGGGGCACTCCCAGGAACTCATCTCTCAGGCTCGTGTTGAGCAGGGAGCAGGTTATATGAACCGTTACACTGGACAAATTGTCCTAAATGTGGCTCTGCCTCTGGGCGTTCCACCTCCCGGGTGCGAGGCACCACCCGTGGGTGGCGATGGCGATGGCGATGGCGATGGCGATGGAGGCGGAGACAGGGATGAGGGTAATTATGACACGCTGGGTCTTCTTGAGCTTTCGGTTGGGTTTCTTTGTTTTACTGGGTTTCTTTGGTTTTGTTTTCATTTCTATCCGCTCCTTGGGGGGTCTCCAAGGCTAAGTTGTACCTAGCTGTGTCTTGTTTGGACATTCGGATCGCGGTTCATTTGTTCTAAGAACCTTTTTACTCCCGCTCCAACCTATATCTCTTCGGCGCTGTTTTCTCGAGCTTATTTGTTTGTGCTATGGTACATCTTCTTTGGGCCTACGGGTGTTTTTTGATTCATGGACTTTCCTACTTTTGCCCCAACTTGTATCCATTTGGCGACGGTTTTCTAGAACTTTTTTGTTTGTTCCGGGCTACGTCATATTGGAGCCTTCATATGTGTTTTCATTGGTTTCATGGGTCTTTCTTAGCTTTTTTTGCTTTTTGCTTCTATCAGCGAATCATTTTCTGAATCCTGTCTACGCTGTTTTACAGCTTCTCAACATCCTATTCTGCAGTCCTAGATTTTAGTGTTCTTAATAGTATTTTTTTTTGAATTTAGCTGGTGAGATATAAAGGTTTTCTGAAACGCTAGTAGTCCCCTTTCTTCTTGATCTCGTCCTAGTATGTATAATCAAATCTTTTGGTAATCATAAGTTATGCTCGTTCAACCAAGTGACCAGGCATATAAAATCCTGTCCCAGCAATTCCGAATAGATGGTGTCTATCCGGCCTGGAGCCATCCGTGCCCGTAGTAATTGAGACGTTCGGCGGCCAAAAGGCTATAGCGTGGACTGGCTACATGCCAATGATTTACACAGACCTTGGGCCCAAGCCAAATCTGTGCTCTAGCATAAAGCTCCTTCGTCCCCGGGGGACGCTGTGAGTTCATTCATCACTTGGAGACCTTTCACACATCAATACAATTCCTCCACGCACTCTAAATATTTCATATACATAAAATTATGACAGGAAATACAAGCAGAGGTGAGTTCTGCCGTTCAGGGGGCAAAATGAGCTCACCCGAAACTTTTTATATAACACTTGACTACAGTACCAGTAGTCCCCCAAGCTCAGCCATCATCATCCAGATCTTCTGTATCCTTTGTAGAGAGTGGCATGCCAGTAGAGGATAGACAACGACCTGTTAATTCATTTGTTGAGGAAGAGGAGCTTACGGAAGTTGACGAGGATGGTGTTACCATTCGTCCCAGAAGGCTCGAAAAACGTCCAGCAGAACCACTGGTGTAGCAACAGCCACGGAGGATAAGGTGCCGGTTGAGATTTGTGAGTGAATCCGATAACTTTGAAATTTCATGCTAATAAGGAAGAGCACTGAGGACTCCTCATCACCGGCTCTGAGTGGCCCTTCACAAGGGCTTTCGTCACAGCAGCAGGCAGCATAATTGCACTCAGGCCATCTCAGAGTAGATTCTTCACACCTTTCACCCTTTGATGCTGGAGGGGAAGGAATAGTGCCGTCCCATTCGGAGCGTCGTATGGCTAATCAGGGCTTTCCGGTGTCTGATATTGCAGTCCGGGTAATGGTATCATCAAAAAGCAATACCTTGCCTGGGGATGAGAGGATAATCTTTTAGAAGGCAGCTAATATGGTACGGTACTACACGTGGTTTGTTAATCTCTTCGTAAAGCCTGCCGAAAACGATATGCTTCTCAAAAGCTATTGGGTAAAGGCAGCTACCAAGTTGGGTTGGAGAGTCAGGGAGATCGGGAAGTCGGCAAACACTTTTGTAAGTCATTTGAATATCCCAGAACGTCCCCTTTGGGACTGTGAACGGCTAATTAGATACATTTAGTTGAAATCGAGGCAGTCCAGTGCCAGGTCACAATTAGTTTCAGAGTCCAAAAATATGGTTGAGGACCTTTATGACTTCGCGCATAAAACAAGGACCGAAATAAATGCGCGGGTTACCTATTTGCTGGAAAATGACTGGTTCACATGCTATCCAAGTAAACAAGAGGTCAGTAGTACGCTGATCGTCCCCAATGAGACGCGAAAAGGCTTACCAAGGCAGGAATGTTGTTTCCGGTTTGCTACACCGGAGATAGCAAAACTATTGTTGTATAAGTGGTACCGGGGTAGGAGAATGCGTGGGAGGACCAATAAAACATTTCTTAATCGTAATAAAGATGTCCTAATATGTCTTGCAACGGCCTGTATGTATCATGCTTTGAAGGCTTGGAGTTTCGGATCATATGTTCAGCCACCAGATTTCTCAGCTCTGACAGCACAGAATTAGTTATAACCTTTGAAGGTCCAAATAAGACGTTCTAAAGGTTATCGTACTCACCGAGAAAATTTAGATGTTTATCTCCGACAGTGTGCAACCTGGCAAGGGCTGCCCCCAGAGGTGAGAAGGAAACTCTTGAAAGACACAAAAAAGCGCATCAAGAGGATGCTGCGGGATAGTGGGTTTGTTTAGGATCAGGAGTCTTGCGCCAAACTTGAGGATAAGGAAGCCGCTGCATATATGGAGTTGGAGATTTCAGGGGATGAGGAAAGCGAGGTGGAGGACAATAATTTAGATCCTGAATATGGGGATGAGGTTGAGGCTCTAGAGGCGGGGTGGGTTGAGGACGAATAACGTCCTATTCGGAATAAATTTAGTATTAAAATAAAATAAAGAAATAATTGGAAATATTTATTGATTTATAATATTCTACTTAAAGTTAGACTACAACCCAATTGGAAAAACTAAAGCTCAGTGAAGGTTGCGTGGAGCCAGGCAAAGGCCCCTAGAGCTGTGAAGAAAGCACGAGTATGGCGAGAGAGTGGAGGAATGCGACGAGGCATTGGTGCAGCGACAAAGAAAGAAATTTAGGAACCGGATAGTATTATCATAATACCGTGGGTAGGGCAGTCATAGGGCAGGGTTGAGAAGTGGAGGGATGGACGTGACTGCAAGAATCATAGTGGAAGAGACGAGCGACAGCAGGAAAAGGACGAGAATCGTCCACATAAGTATTGAATACGCGAGGAGAAGTAGTGGTATGGAATTAGGTCTAGGTGTAATAGTGAAGGGAAGGGGAGAAATAAGCGAGGGTAGCGAGGAGCAAGAAGACAACAAGAGGAGGAGAGTTTGGGACGTTCAAAGGCACAAAGGGTTTGTGTATAGCTGGGCGTAATAGGGATGTGTGAATCAACGCTGGGGCGAGTGCATTTAGGCCGTAGGGAGGCATGATTGAGTCGTGGGGCAAGTGTCCATAACGGAACAATCCAGGGGGAGGGAGGTAGGGCCGGATAAACTAGGGTGGATGAGTCAAAGCATGATTGGACCATGCAACAGCTCAAAAGGGACGGACAACGTCCTGATTAAGCCGGATGGCAACGTAAAGAGTGGGTAAAAAGAAAATACCGCAAAATGCAGGGGCGGAGCTATCAGGAGTTGTGGGGTCATGGATACAAGATACAACAACTTGAGTTTTATAATTTGGCCCCCCATCCCTCACATGCCTCATGAGGGATAGGGGGAAAAAGCTGACTTTTGCTGATGATGACTGTATATCTTGGCGGTCCAAGAAGCAAGTCTCCGTCGCAACATCTACTATGCAAGCGGAATATGTAGCTATGTCCCTAGCAGCAAGGCAAATCCAATGGTACATCAAAGGTATCAGTGACATCCGGCTTACAACACCGATCGCTTTACATGCCGTCAATACCGGCGCAAATTTTCTGGCACCCGGCCATCAACTTAATGAAAGAACAAAACATCGATATCCATTTTCACAAAATACATTAAGAGATCGATAACGGTTATTTCATACTCCTGCAGGTTACATCATCAGAAAACCTTGCCAATATTTGTACCAAGGTACTTGCGCCACCGGCACATGAACAGATGATGAGATTGTTGGGCTGTAGATAATGAGGGGAAGTGTTGAAATTCTTCAATTTGTTTCATATGTATATCTCCTATGGTAATATTGTTTATGTCTCTACTCGTATATTTCTGGTTTACTAAGGAAAACTACGGACATTACTACAGCTATGGTATATCATATTCTCAGTTATATTTCATGATAATGTTTGAGAATTAATGCGTATATTTCTTATGTTAGGTGCGGAATTTCCCCATTTTCTTTCCATGTATAGTGACCTATTACCGGTCATGTATCATCTGTTATCTCTCCGTTTATTTTGTGCACACCACTTCAGATTACTCATATTTTATTAGGATTTCCTTAGTAGTTTTTCAGAGTCAAACATGTTCGCACTTATGTTTCTTACAATGTTTTCCCTATTTTGTTACGGAGTATAAGGAGGACACCCACCTGTATAATAAGCTTGTTGCCGCCTACTTTGTTTTAATTAATTAAGGATAAGAACTACTACCAATCTACCTTCATACTACAATACTCCTCACACAAGCGTGCACATAGTGTACTCTTAATACTGTGTTGTATTTTCGTACTCATGCTATAAGATTATGCCAATACACATAATTGAAATAAAAAGGAAATAATCCTGGAGAGGCAAGAGATAGATCGAAAAAACAGGGTTTACTTACGCCATCCAATGGAAAGTGGGTGTAGACCCCAGGGGTATTCAAGAGCTGATAGCGGAGCTCAGCCGTCCTTGAGATGTAAGGAAAGGAAACAGCTAACTCTGTGGGAGAGTGGGCCTGAAGCGGGTCACAGGAGGGGTGGTGGAATTTAAAATCGCCTAAGGAAAAAATAGGAAACCTATGGAGGGAAAACAACTTAAGAGGGGAAATAGTACGT
The DNA here is from genome assembly GCA_003316355.1 of Tuber calosporum. NCBI lineage: Eukaryota > Fungi > Ascomycota > Pezizomycetes > Pezizales > Tuberaceae > Tuber > Tuber calosporum. The sequence goes on along the minus strand of QFET01005429.1, from coordinate 3,874 downwards.
GAGGAGAGCGCCCTGCCGGGAACTGAGTATGAGTTGAGTACCTGGAGGCGTAGAAAGGAAAACCCCAACAGACTATCTGTTTGGCAAAAGTCAAGGCCCATAGTTTCAGTCCTCCCAAAGAAAACGGGAAGTATGACGCTCATGGAGAGCAAGGCAGAGGAAACATAACAGGACACCTGTGGCTTTTTAGGAGAGGAACAGGAGGGACAAAAGAACACGAAACCAGCAAAGATGGGAATATGACCTTGGAAATCCGTGGTATCCTGGATGCAGAAAAGAGAAACAGGAAAGGATAGTTCAACTAAAGAATTAAAAAAGGAAGAAAACACATCCCAGCTCCTCAAGCAGTTGTGTTGAGCATGGGAGAGAAAGGATGCTGCACTAGGGGACTCAAGCAGGAGAGGGGTGGTTGTGTAATCCATTACTGGGCAGAGCCCTTAGAATCACTAGGAGCAGGAGAAGGGCTGGGCGTCACCTGAGTGGATGGGGCACCGTGACGGGAAGAGGACCAGGACATGCCAGGGGCTGACTCAGCGGGCATCATACGCCTGAGAGTGGTTAAGTCAATGGCAGGACCCGAGGGTCCGGGAGAGGGAGTGGAGGGGCGTGAGAGTGTTGTAGAGCCAGGGGGGATATCTGGCAAGACGTCTATCACGTCATCATCTGTGGTGGACTGGGCAGGAGCTGGAGAACGGGTTGGAGGACTCAGCCTGGAGGGGCAGTCCCGATCGCGGGCGGAGTGATTCCAATCGCAGTTCAGGCAGTGAGGGAGGGAGGTCAGGCAGCAGCTGAGTATGGCTTTAGTGTTGCCCTTGTTGGGGCAGGAGGGATTTGAGCATCTAAGGTTGGCTGTCATGTGGTGGAGAGCGCAGAAGGGGCAGACAGGGTGGGGCGTTTAGCACTGGGGGCTACATGACCAAAGGCCCAGCAGTTGTGACATTGAATGTAGGGAGAGGAGGAGAATGCCCTTTTAGAACGCCGATTGGCTGAGAAGAGCGGAATATGTGGTAGGAGGGAGGAGGCGTGCTCAGGAGCGCTGGTTATGACTAGCGAGCAAGAGTGTTTGAGGTGCAAGGCTGGGTCCCTATTGAGGAACTTAGCTGAACGGATAGGGACACTGTTGGAGTTAAGGATTGATATGGAGAGGCAGGAGAAGAGGTCATCTTCATTCTCAGGGAGGCATGCAGAGGGAACTGAGTGGATCGCCATCTGAATCGCTTTGGGAGCCTGGCGGAAGGACTGCCAGGTGTTGTCGCCGACTGAAAATGATTGGTTAAGGCCCCTGGTGTGTGCATCAAAATATGGGGTGTAAGATAGGGCAGGGACTTGGCCATCAAGGGCAGTGAGGGAGAAAGATCCTTGGTTCTTGACAGAGGCCTTGAAGCCACGGGGAAGGGCGGAGTTGGCATCGACCAGTACCGAGGCTGCCAGGTTGGAAGGAGGCCAGTGATGACCGCTACATCAGGGTGGAGGGCTTGTTAGAAAAGGGGAGCTAAAAATCTGCGACCTGCAGTGGTGAGAGGGGTAGGAGAGGGTGGTGGTTGTAATCGAGGGGAGGGGAAGCAAGGAGTGGAGGAGGCTGAGGTGGCTTAGTTGGCAGCTGCTACGGCAACCTGGGCCACAGAGGCAGGGCTAGCTGGGGACTTTCTCCTATTCCTTCTGCCTACCACGAATAGGGCATAAGAGAGGGTGGAAGTATCACGGTCGCAGAACTGATGGCTTAAGAAACCATTAATATCTAGGTGGGTGCCTTCAGTAGCAGGAGCAGGAGGTGGGTGAGGGAGGGTAGATCAGGGAGCTGGGCGCCTGTGGGTTATACCAGGACGGGGAGGGATGGCGGAAAGAGTAGTGGTGGTGCAAGGAGGGGCGAGAGTGACACGGTGGGCCAAGTCACGAAGCTCAGAACTGATTGAGGCCAGGCTGGGGGCCACAGGGTTAGATGTTGGGATCGAGTTGGGTAAGCCGGTAGTGAGAAGTGTGACAGCTGAGAAGAGGGAATCAAGCTGGGGGCCAATGGCCAAAATTCCATGTAGGGCGCCATACAGGAGCGGGATCAAGGTGATCTCTCCAGTGGTAAGGTTTTACGATCCTATGCGGTAAGCTGGTTTTGCAACAGGTAACTACAACTCTTTGGGTTGATGAATATGACCGGGCCGTTGTTATAGTCCGGTATGGAGCGGGGCGCTAATCTCAGCCACCAGAGTAGGAGTACTATTTCAACGAGTAGTACTAGGCGGATTTCCACTATTCCTCTTAGGCCTATGCCTACGTTTTCTTGATAGCTGAACCCTATGGTTCATATCGCACAACGCCAATAGGGGAATGGAACGGAAAAGAGGTAAAGTAATTGTATAGGAAAGAACTTAGATGGTTGCGTGATGAGTCCTAACTACAGGTCGCCTAGAGGTCCTTATATAGGCACTCTTCCCTCAACCCTAACCCTGGTGACTCATACCTGTGAGTCACACGACCACTATTACTCATATTGAGTCATAGTATGAAATCCATCAGCTGACTCCTCTGAGTCAACTGCGCCGCGTGCCAACCAATCATAACTTATAAAATAAATCATGTGCTCTAAAGTAGTCACATACACGAAACCCATGACTCATAGTGTGAGTCATGTGTGAAAATCATTACATCATAAGACTCACAAATGTGAGTCATGCGCACGATCAACCAATCACAACATAGCAATGAATGAACAAGTGTGTATCAAGTGAAACCCTATGACTTCTAATGAGTCATAGTGCGAAATATACCAACCTTGTGACTCATAACTATGAGTCATGCGAAATGCTGGCTTGCTTAGTCACCAATCATGACATTAGCTCCTCTCTCCCTTAAGCCTAAGTCCCTTCTGGCTTAACGTCCCATCTTCGTCAGGCTTTCTCCAAACCTGCGCAATTCCTTTTTCAATTTCCGAACTTGATGTTCGGCCGACTGTTAGTTCCTCCGGACTTCCTCTAAGGTGGTGTGTGCTGCCCTAATAGTCCGGTCCCGGTCATCAATCATTCTCTTATATGTCCACATATCAGTTCTTTGTGCCTCGATTGTGGCTTCAGCGGTGCCAAGGTGTTCTCGTAGCCCTTGCAACAGTCGTTGCAAACTCTATTCGTCGGGGATCTTCTCGATTTCAATTTTTTCGCCCCCCTCACACTTCAACTGTGTCCTCACAGTTGTTTTTCTTTTCCTAATACGTGCATCGTTTTCCGTATGGGGTGCCGCTTCCCTTGTTCGTCTTGGGTAAAACCCAGCATCGTTTTTGTCGTGTCAGTGAGTACTACAAGTGTCCTTGAAACAGTGTTTCCAGGACTTCTCCTTGTGTGGTTGTTGCGGTTTGCGCAACTTGGGCTGTCGGGGAAACTATTTGCTTCCTTCCTTATCGCGTAAATGAGTGTTGCAGTAATCATCGTAACAGGCAGTCCCTGAAAGAGCGTTGTGTGCTGCCTGCTTTTCCCTTTCTTCCTGTGTAGCGTATGGCGGGCTGGTAGGTGTAGTAGCCGTGGGGCTATCGCCCCAGCCTTCTTCTGGACCCAATGGCGTTGGGTCTTGCCTTGTGGGTTCGATTTTGACTGTAACCCACGCGGGGTTTTCTTGGGTACTGCTGATGGAAACGTTCAATGGAGATGCAGGCATTGTTGAAGTTCTCTATAGGGTAACAGGTTTTGTCATGTTCTGGTGAGAGGCCGGTCCACTTGGCTCTGTATTGTAGGCGTTTTCGGTGTATGCGTGAATCAATGATTTCTTCGAGTTAGAACTCGCTTTCTCCTTCTGTCTCGATTGGAGGTGGTGGTGATTGCTTTTGTGAGGGAAACTGATTGTCTTGGTATGGTTCGAGGAGTGAGATGTGGAAGGTGTTGTGGACCTTCAT